>RJJA01000080.1:0-116256 GCA_003724045.1 Lepidurus arcticus | reverse complement strand
CCTGAAAAAGCTTTCCCAGCTCGAAAAGGAGCCACGCCCCCTTTTTGGTCCAATCCACCAATAGGATTCGTCCTTTTTGCGGAGACCACACCCCTTTTAGCGGATTTTTTGAAAAATCTCGCAAAAATGTCCCAACTTATCGCTTTTATTGTAAAAATTACAAATAATGCAAATAGGACATTTCTAGAAACTAGATTTTACGGGGAACGTTTTGGTATAACAAATAACGAATTGCGGGGGGAACCAAAACATCTCATTTGTATAATTTTAGTATCCAATTTTTGCAGCTTAGAAAAGCCACAGAACGAAAATGTTAACAGATTTGAATAAACTTAGGGGTAGATCAGCATTAATGTGGGGTAAATTTCTACAAAGAAAATGGGAAACTAGCGTTACAATTTTACTCAATTCTCAAAAATTGAACAATACTACACAAAGTCGAACCCAAAAGCCGCTATGCTGAACATCGGGACCCTTCAATGCGTTAATCTTGCCCTAAAATACAACAGCCGCAGTTAGAGAAGGGTTAACAATTGAAATGTGAACATAACATTTTAAATAATCAATTCTACAATTTCTTATATAATTGACGAAAGATGAGTTTCAAGCCTGAGTTTTAAACCAGAAAGTCACTAACGTTTGACACCACCTAAGATAAACACATTTGGTATGCAAATAATTATAAAAAATTTGTTACAAGGAAATTGGTGCAATTCTTCAGCATTTGGCACAAATTATTGGAAAGTTAAAACGGCACAATCCAATAACTACAATCTTGGTCGTGGTACAATCTTGGCCGTAGACACAATGACGATTCGACCGAATGACGACAGATTTGTAACCCTCTCATGAGCCAACGGCATATCACGTTGAACAAATCTCTGCTCATTGGCTAATCACACCGATACTCAAAAATGTTTTAAAACGTAATTGCGTCACAAGGTCGAAGAGCCGCGACATACGGAGGACGGACCTATTATATAACTTTCATTATTACGGATCTATACATTTATTATATTGAATTGTTAAAAAATCAAGATACCTTTTAAACTATCTTTTCGAAATCACACACATAACTCTCCCAACGTGGTACGCCACGCTTTCGCTCAGCTTCGTTTACATTCAGGCACAAGGTTAGGCGAAGCATTAAGGATATCTTTCCTAAGAAAAAAATAAGAATAAGAATTGCAAACTGGAGCTACATTAGTAAAATCGTCTGTTTCAAACGTAAGGAAACGTCTACATAACCAAACATTTGAAATGAAACACAACCCTCAAAACAAGCCCAAACTCCATAAATTGAGCTAAATTAATGCTTGTTTATCAAAAGGAATGTTGTGCGTAACCAAAAATACATTAAGATATCTAAATTTAGCTTAAAAACACAACTATACTAAAAACTTAATCACGACAACCGGCTCTATCACTAAATTCAGCATGCATGCTGTCACTAAATTCAGCGACTTGGAAGTCGACTTGGAAGTTGGCTCGGAAGTTGACTTGAAAGTCGGCTCAAAAGTCTACTCGAAAGTCGGCTTCGAAGTCGGCTTTGTAGTCTGCTTGGAAGCGGACTTGGGAGTTGGCTTGAAAGTCGGTTTGAAAGTCGGCTCTAAAAAGCATGTATCTGAAGTAAAATATTTGCGTGAATTGGATAGTTTTTTAAGCCTATCTAATTCACAATAGACTTTGGCTTGTCTAAAAACTGCTCAAGATGCCTTGCAAACATGTTACTTGCTATATCACTCCCTTATTGTTACTATATCCAAACCAGAAAGCCACTAACGTTAAACAGCACCTAAGATAAAATCATATTATATTAGGTCTCAAACTAATATAAACACATGGCAAATTATATTACGAACAGATTGGTGCAGCTTTTAGGGCATATCGCGTTTAACAAATCTCTGCTCAGGATGACGAATCGCGACGTAAAAAGTAGGATGGTCCTATTATATACCTTTCATTATTACAGATCTATACAATTACATGAAATTATTGTAAACATCTTAAACAATCTTACCGAAATCCCTTACATACCTCTCCCACGTGGCACTCACGTTTTCACTCATGTTCATTAGCATAACAGGTAAAAACAAGACTAGGCGAAGAATTAAGGATGTCGCTCATAAAATAATAATAATATATTATTATTATTATGAACTTGAGCTGACAAACCTAACCGCAGCGGCACTTGTTTGGACTTGTCCAGCCTATATTTACGATAAGCTTTCTAAAAACACTTATGACCCTTTCTAAAAGCAGCAACTCGCATAAAAGCGGGTTGAGGCATGTTGTCGTAGGTATCAACCGCATAAGTGGGTTTAGCCATGTTGTAGGAGGCGTCTAAAAGCAGTAGACGCATAACTTTAACCAAACTTAACTTAACCTAACTTAACCTATCTGAAAGAAATAAGAAATAGCGGAAAGGAAAACAAAAAATTTAAATAATCAATTCTTTAAATAATTAATAAAAGACGAGTTTGCATAACATTTAACGTTTAAGGGCCCCTAAGGTCTGAAATTAAATACATTAAGGTCTATAATTAATGTAAACACATGGCAGATTATATTACCAGGAGGTTGGTGCAGTTCCGGATTTGGTAAAAATCAAATGTGGGAAATGAACCACCACACTCAAAACATCAAAACAAACCTTAGTTCGGGATCTGGAAACAGATGGCGATAATATCGAAGTGGCTTAAAACTTCCCTAAAGGTATAGACTATTATCAGAAACAGAGAATAATAGAATATATAATTCCAACAGAGTAAAGAACATGGCTCGTCTTGCTAAATTCCAAGAAGTCGGTCGAAAAATTCTTGCCGTGGGAAGAAACTACAGGTTCTACATTTTTCAAACTTTTTTTTCATTTCTCATGTATCAAAAAAGAAAACTTTTTTATTTAGTGAACATGCAAAAGAGCTAGGGAATTCGGTTCCGGATAAGCCGCTAATTTTTATGAAACCTACTTCAGCCTATATCTCTGAAGGGCAACCTATTAAAGTGACGGTTACGTACTTTTGTCCAAATCTAAAAACCCATTTTTTTTTAGGTGCCCAAAGATTGCAAATCCTTACATCATGAAATAGAGTTGGGAGTGGTGATAGGGCGTAAAGGTAGTAATATTCTAACTTCTGCTGCAATGGATCATGTCGGGGGGTATATCTTAGCATTGGATATGACGGCTCGCGATTTCCAAGTATATATCATTATTATTCAAATGCATTCCTTACAAATGTACTTAAAAGGAAGAAGCGAAGAAAAAGGGTGACCCATGGACGATTGCCAAGGGCTTTGATACATCCTGTCCCGTGAGCAGTTTCATCCCCAAAGAGAAAGTCGCAAACCCACATAACTTACAAATCCTCTGCAAAGTTAATGGTCAAATCAAGCAAAAAGGAAATACTTCGGACATGGTCTTCAATATCCCCACACTTATCAGCTACATATCGACGTATTTCACGTTAGAAGAAGGGGATGTCATCCTGACTGGCACTCCGGAAGGTGTGGGTCCTGTGAAACCTGGGGACATTATCGAAGGAGCTTTGGACGACGTCGTGTCGTTCCGATTTTCGGTCGTTGGTTAAATCTGACAGGATTGGCGTGGTCTAGAACACCAGCTGTAAAATAGAGGGGAATAACAAAATACACGAATCAATAACTGAAGACCTGAAAATTTAACTTGGCAATCAATTTCCTCGACTCGAAACCTGAAACCCTCTTTTTATTGTTTCCAATACACACCGTCGTAGGTCTGTAATTTTCTTTTCATCATGTCTGCATGTCTTCAAGTGGCGAATAGTCCAAACCCCGTTTGAATTCGGTGGCTGGATCATTGTGAATACATAACTCTTCGATATAATCAAACCACCATCAAACACAGGCATTCCGGATTAACAAGGCTAAACCTAATCTATCCTAAACCTAAACCTAACCTAGAGCTAGCAACGCAAGCCAAATCCCGCAACTATTGTTCTTTTTTCTCATTTTCTTTTTTGAATGCTCGGCATCCGAGAGCTACAAAGAAAAGTAAAAAAAAAAAAAAAGGAAAATAAGGAGTGGGAGGGGAAATCTTGCTGTCACGGGCTTGGTTAAACTCATTCTTTCTCACTAAACTGGCTAAAACTAACATCTTCCATAAATTACTGACATTGGAGCTCAACCCTAACTAGTTTTTTGTCTCTTTAACTTCCACTGTTATAAAACCGTCTACATCTTACTTTGCATTTGTCTGCGGGACAATTATAACTTGGGACAGAGGGAAAGGAAAGAGGGCGGCATTTTTACTCTAGCCATCAGCATCACAAGGTAAATTTTTCGGGTGGAGACTGAAATGGGAGGCTGAAAAAAGGTCACCTCATACTTTGTGTTCTAGGTTAATAGTCGGGAGCTTTCAAAGGGGGAGCCAGCAATATCCATATTCGAGCCACACAGTCGTAGGACTCGGGTAACAACTAACTTTCGTATCAAAAATGGTATTTCTTTGCTTCTTCTTTAAAACGCATTATCGTCCAAGGGGGAATTCGTCGGATGCAACGGCTTCGTCTCCATAAAAATTGTCTCGTCGTTTCCTTTTACACATCTTTATCTTGGGTGATAAGTCCTCCTATACCTAAAGCTTCTCCATAACGCGCGGCTCCACACACGATTTCACACTATAACCAATAGGGACACGAGAACAACACAACAGTTTCATAGTTCGCTTATTATTTTTGCGTATTTTTTCTCTTTTTTGTTTGTTTCTTTTCATCTCGGAATAAGCATTATTTTTTTCTGCCACGTAAACTGCTCTAATCCCACACCAATAAACTCGCATTCCGCTACTCTCGTGTGTACTTGATGAGGAGCGCTTTGCAGTTATGCAGGACCATTACTGAGCCTTTCAGAAACGAAACAAATGATTAAAACGACTGTTCAAATGCTTTTTGTTGGCAACCCTTACCTGAAATTGCTGCAAAGGATAAGCTACCATTCCACCAGGCTGCTGAGCTACAGCTGCAGCCGCAGCGGCAGCAGCCATTGGCTGGTTTTGCAGTTGCTGTGCACCCGGCAAGCCTTGCCATCCTCCTGGTATTTGCATACCCATCCTAAAGGAACAGCAAGTATTAAACAAACCCGTTTTCTTTTACAAAAGTTCTGTCTTACCCTGGCTGGTACCCAAATTGTCCGTACGCAGCATAACCTTGCATGCCTTGCATGTACTGGGACTGCATCTGTGGATATCCACTCGGATACCAATAACCCACTCCTTGGCCGTAGCCATACGGGTATTGAGCACCAGCACCGGCAGCAGCTCCAGCAGCCAGCAGCTAAAGCAAAATGAGTTTTTGTATCGTAATCCATCTTCAAAAATTCGTAATGAAAAACGAAGGGAATTCCTGGCTAATAATTTCTGACAAGCAACGCTCGTTCTCGACCCATATTATTAGGAGGGAAAAATTAAAAGTGTACGTTTTATCCCGCGTGGCAAGGCTTGAAAACTGAGCACGCGAGAATGATTTTAATAATTATGCAGACCGGATTGCCTTAATTTATGTTCCTAATAACACAAATGCCTCGATTAGGCAAAAAAAGTTTTTCAAGTTGAAACTTTGTATAGCTTTTTTTCCCTGGCTTGGATAAAACTCCTATTAGAATCATTAAATTTGGTTAGGGAAAGTGAGTGAGTCAAGAAAAAAACGCCAGGCGACCCAACTTATCTTATTTTTTTTTTAAATTGCAGGCACTTTAAAAGCTCCTTAAAAGACGATTTTGCACCAGTTTTCCTCCGAAACGGAGACTTACTTGCGTTGCGCTGGCTGCAGTGTTAGGATCCGAAGCTTCTTTGCCCCATGAGCACTTGACGGGTTGTCCATTCACATCAGTATTGTGTACTGAAACGATAGCTTGCGTAGCAGCTTCCTTGGTAGCAAATCTACAAGACAAACAAAGTCAATTCACTAGTTAGAAAGCCGATTTTCTTTCTATTTCATGTAATTTGCAATCAGCTGTCATTGGATATTACCGTATAAAAGCATAGCCTTTATCTTTGAAGACACGGATTTCTTGAATCTGGCCGTATGGCGTAAAGGTCTTCTGCATAAGCTCATCGGTAAGTCCTTGGCTAAGCCCACCACAATAGACGGTGCAATTGGTCGGCGATGATTGATTGTAGACTTCGTCGAACGTCAATGGCTTGGAGCCTATGGGAACCATCAAGTGCAAATAAAACGGAAACGTTTCATTAGCAAAGTGGACCATTTTCGCTTTATTGCGAGGTCATTTCCTTACATTATAAGGCAAGCAAGAAAATGTAGAGATTTTTGTGTGGCTAAAAGGAAGGGTTAATGGAGAGGTTATATATAAAAGGGAGCAATAGGCGTAGGCCACGCAAGGAATTATGCCTACATCGTTTCTAGGCTACTTTAGAAAGTCCAAAAGCAATAAATACAGGACACACGCAATACACGAAAGGATATAAAAACTCTTCCAGTCTTGATTCCCCGGAACGTTGTTAGTGCTTTAACTTGCTAAATAAACCGTCATCAATTTGAATTTCCCTTAAATGAAAAGCAAGACGTAACTTCGGAGGCGACCCTGAGCCTTCTGATAACAACTAGGGTAGAAAGGCATACATTTCATGTTGCTTTTGTGTCTACAAAGTAACCTTCTAGCCTTTTGACTCACGCGAGTCCTAGGAATCAGACGAGATTACGACACGGAGGGGGAAAAAGTATTTTACAGATGGCACGTTGGCCAAATGGTCCAAGTCACCGAGGAGTCATTTGTCATTTTCATGTCTACTTCATAATTTCTTCCTCTCGTGGCATTTTCTTTTTCTTTCTTTTTTTTTCTGGGCATAGTTTCTCGGAGTACTTGAGTTGAAAAACTTTTATCGAAACCTTCATCAAGACCTTCCACCTCTTCCTATCTTTCCTCCCCCACAGCAGCCATTCGGAAATCCCGAAACCCTGAAAGACTATGAAAAAACTTTGCTTTCTCGCGAATCAGTCCCATATTTTATGTCTTTAATGGAAGTCATAATTCGCTCAAGCTGAGTTCCCTTTTCCTTCCTTTCCTCTGCTGCTGCTGGCTTCCGCGAAGAAATTCAACTTACTCAGAGCGAAGGGAACAGACAGCCAAGCCATTCCCGAGGAGACAGACCAAACCGAAAACGTATGCTTAGAATTCGGGAAGTTTGTTCCCAAATT
Source organism: Lepidurus arcticus (assembly GCA_003724045.1). NCBI lineage: Eukaryota > Metazoa > Arthropoda > Branchiopoda > Notostraca > Triopsidae > Lepidurus > Lepidurus arcticus. Next base: position 109,066 of record RJJA01000080.1, on the reverse strand, counting down.
CGCTGCACAAAATCCCAAATCATGAACGCTGAACGGTCCTTGTCTAAATCCCTGGCTCATAAACGTTCTACGCGTCTTAACGGCCTCTGGTGCATCTTACTAGAGCTACTGTCGGTTTTTATGACCAAATGCCTGCCATCAAAGCACCCCTCATCTTTTGTCTCTATTCATACCAAGTGATTTAAGTCAGAGTTCTCAGTAAGTACAACAGGGGAGTGGGGGGATATCAGATCCAAGATGGAAGTAACGATTAACATGTTCTACCCCACCATTGAGACATCACATAAGGAATAATACTTTTTGTGTAGCTATTTCTCACGGATAACTGCTGCCGCGGTGTTTCAGAATTCCGTGTCAAATTACTAAAACTCGAAAGACTGCTATAAAGCTTCGCATAAATAAAATCGGGTTACACTGAAAGCTACAATTCGAGACTGAAAAAAGGACGCCATCTGCAGCTGAGGTTTGGAATAACTTGAGGACTAGATCTATGGTATTGTGTTAACATAACAAGGTAATGAAAAGAGAGAAAAAAGCATGCTGGGTTTGCTATAAAAAAATCTTAGAGTTTGGCGGGAATGGGCTCCGGTGCCATTTCTGGTGTTACTGTATGCTTCAAGGCTATTTCAGGCTACTTTTTTTTCAAACGGAATATCTAACTTCCTAATGTCTTTTAGAATGGATGGCAAAAACTGTCTGTATGCGACGCTAACGAAAACAGAATGTGAAAACAGACAAAACTTTTACTTACCAAACTGTACTACAGATAAAATCTGAATCTATGGCCTTTGTATTTTGTATCTTTATTTTGGTTTTTATAAAAGGAATGGCCTTCTAGATTTGGATTTCCGGTAGTACAAATACGGAGAAAACAAGAGAAAATACGGCCAAAAATAGGTCAGGCAAATATAACCAAAACAGGGATGTAAAAATAATCGAAAAAAATATAAAAAGACTGCACTTACAACCCCTGGCTACATAGAAAACCCCCATTCTGATAGGCCGTATGCCTTAGCATAGCATCTGCAAACAAAGTATTGGGTATCACTCAAAGATAAGTTGTAGCCTGACAAAAGATAACGCTATACTTTGAAACTTTTCACTTTCCAAGACAAAGAATAGGGTAAGATAGGGTAGGAGAAACTATTTTAGAAGGGGGAGCCTAACTTTTGCCAATTAGTAGTTTGATCATCATCAAAGCTAGTGTTACTAAAACAAGCTGTTTACAGTAACAAAACACGCAGCCGATGCCAGTAAACTCTTTTAACTCCAGTAACTTTTACTTCGTATCTTCAACTAACAATCGTTCCAGGCGAAGCCTGTGTAGTTAATTAGGTATTGTTAGGTATTCTTTACCTTCGGTTTTCGGCGCGGGAGGTTTACGAGTGGCCCAGTTCGTGCGAATAGACCGACTTCCCAGCCACTGACCATTCATGCTGGCTATGGCATTCTCTGCATCCTACGAAAGCCAAAGATATAAATTGAAACGTGAATAAACTCACAGGAGGAAACGGTATCGAAAAGAATCCCTCATCAGTAGATTATGTATTTTTTTAAAATAAAAAGTAAAACTAGAGAACTAAAACTCACGAGAAAAAACTGGTTGAATACGTTAAAATACTTACAATTTTCTTCACGAAAGACACAAAGCCATAACCTTTGGACTTGAGCGTCTGAGGATCTCGCACGACTCGGCAATCCCTGGAAAAGACCAAGAAAACAATGAGTTTAGAGGGAGGCTATACAATGAGTCAAGAAACTTTGACAAAACCCCAAAACGCTCGGGAGACAACGACAAGATAATTTATTCCGTCATTTTCATCAGATTAACGGTATATACGGAGAATCACATGAAACAAGTCCAGTTAACTCGCTTTAAAAAGAATGTAAAAAAAGTTCTGGGGGTTCCAAAAAAGGGTCTATCGAAGCTTCCCTGTGTTTTCAACCCTCGCTCGGGCTAAATCAATTTGCTTAAAACGCATCATACGAGGGCTGCCTTTGAAATTCGCTTCACGTTGCCCTCGTTTCCCTTCTTTTTTAATACAGGTGATTCCCTCTACACATGAGGCAATAAGAACTCGCACCCCCCGTCACCACACACACAACGGATCAATAACACCCAACCCCATACATTTTCTACAATTCCATCGTAATGTATTCAAGATTTCGAACACCAGGAAAACCTTACTTAAGCTCAGTGCCCTTACATTAAACTAATTTCCTTCCCGATTTCCATCAAGCTCTGTCTATACACTGGCACAATACAGTACATGTAGTACTCTACCAACTTCGTGAGTGGTTAAGGTTACTGGGTCTGTATGGGATTCCTGGAGGAGAAAACAGGCGGTGGTTCGAGCAACAATTTCTCCAATACGTTTTTTCACAAGGCTGGCGAAAAGTGAGGACAATTGCAAATTGCGAAGATGCACATGCAATGACTTTACGGGGATCGAAAGAGAGGAAATGCTTCAAAGGACCAAATGGAAAGAATCGTGAAACAATCGGCTACTTTCATTTTAGGAAGTGACAAGGAGAGAGAAAAGCAAGTTACAGCCATTTTTGTCGGCAGTTATTGTTCTTTTATTGATTGAATCGACGGGTTATCCCGAAGTGGGAACTGTGCCATGTGTATACGAAAGCGGCCTTAAAAGGTAAGCCTTTGTACTGCTGTCCTTTTCTCTCTTGCGTTACTTTAGCATCCGAAGCTTGCTTCCTCCGTGGGAGTTGAATGTGGAGTAATGCTTCTGGTCGTTTTCAGGTACACAGAAAGCAAAAAGAGAAGTGACTCAAGAAGATCTTGTATGCAAAATCTTTCCCCCCATTTTTTGCCACTATAAAGCCCGCAGAACCCATCACTGCCAGGTCCGTCCCACATATACGAAAAGTAGGTGCAAGATCCATATTTCGATTTCTAGCTGTTTTTTGTGTGTGTTTTTCCTTTCCCTGAAGGTATTGCAAAGCCAGCGCGAAGAGGCAAAGTGCGAAACCGATACTGGGTCTGGGCCAAATTGCAGCTTAATTGTTCGATTGCAAGCAAGACATGTCTTTGGGGGTTTTGTTATCTTGCAAAGCTGCACAGCACTCACCACAAATAAATACAGTAAACCAATATTAAGCTCGAAGCCTTCTCTTGGGATAGCGTACCGCTTACACCACTTTGAATTGAATTCTAACTTTTTTCCTAACTATCCAAAGCAATCAATTGGCACGGCAAATTCTAACTAAAAGAATACGTAGGGAATTTAATAGATCCCCGACTACACCTAGGTTAAATTAGTGATTGCAAATAATTAAAAGCTTCTGGTATATGACGGCAAAAACGGGCACTTACAAAGTTATTAAATATGCTTCAAACTCCCTGGTTTGACAACTTCCTGACAACGAATTCATAACCAAACTTAGTTCCTTTGCCAGCGGTTTTTTTTCCTGTCTTCCAAAAGCTGACACTATGGCTCTTGTCAACTTCAGCTTGTCAAAATTCATTTCAGATTTACCATCTTTCACAAAACCGAATACATACGGTTTGGGGAAGACATTCTGAAGCCATTATATCATATCCTTGAGCGTAGAAGAAGCCAAGAGAAAAGAGATGCCTTCTACCCAAGACCTGGGTAGGTATATGTAAGCCAGCAGCGTCTTTGAAATGTTGAATTGATAGCAATAGCAAGCCATTCTCATTTCCCTTTTTTGCGTTCTTCGATATTGTCGCCAGCTTGTGAAGGTTAGGCAGCATCTAGGTAGAGCAACTAAGTAAAAGCTCTTCACCAACAGCCTTTTCTTCTTCCGTCTTTTGCAAGTCTTCCCCCCCCCCCCTTTGAGTACTTACATACACCTACTCAAGGGGAAGCTTTCTTAACTATGCTTCTCGCGCTCACGTCAAAAGCTGTCAACTGATTAAACTCTCCACGTGTGTCTCATCTCCGCTTCAACGAGCGTTTATATGCAAGAAGAGACAAGCACACGACTCCCCACTACCATTCTCAATCATCTAGCCTTCAAAAGGCTCTCTTTAGTTATTCATAGCAACACCATTAAGAAAACAGACATGCAACACCAGGACGTGTTCCAAGACTCACTCGCATGGCACAACTTTAACCACACCGAAATTTGGCCATTTTGTCCCTTTCTTACTCCAACAAGCAATAAAGCTCCTTCTGCTCGATGCCAGAAAAATCTGACACGCACTATTATATCCGCACATGTGAAGTAATATGCCGAGAAAGACGAATGGTGCGACCAGGTGTCTTTGTCGGACTCCAATTAACTCCGTTACTCCTGCCGTCATTCCCAGGAAACTCGGGTCTTATAAGAAGCCCCAGCTCAAACGTAAGGCTTATTTTTTTCTACAGAAAAGAACATCGCAGAAGTTCCCCAGCTCTTTTTTTTAGCTTCCAAAAACCGACAAGCTAGTGTCTAGTGTTATTATCCCCCGGAGAGAAAAAAAGAAACTGTACAGTTTAACAAGAGAATAACTGCTATCCAAGTTTAGTTTAAGCAAACGTTCCAACAATGCTACAGATTTTTTTCTCAAGAGTTTGGAATACGAGCAGATTGATGGAGGTCATATTGACAGGCTTAAAAAAATAATCGAATGAGACGGTGACTCTTCTTTGATAAAGATGGAAGCGCAGAGAAGAATATTCGCTTACCCCCCCCCCCGCTCGAACGTTTTCAGTAACAAGATCGCATCCTACTTCTCCTTTAGCCCCTATGATTGGCAATGGATTCTGTCGTCGTCATTTCTTCTCAAGCAGCTCGGGATCATTTGTCTTGGAAAAACGTTCGGGCGACACAAGTGTGCTTGCACAGTCTGACTTCCTTCGCGCGCTTTCTCTCTCACTCGCTCTGTCTCTTTGTGTAGACGCCAAAGCATGGGTTTCTTCATCGAAGAAAAGACGAATAGCTACACGGATTTAATCAGGGCGCTAATAGCTTTCAATGCAGCGTAATAAAGGACGGCCACAAAAGACTCCCAAGCCTGCTTTTACATTCCTCAAATCTATCAGGCCTATACAATCTTCACCAGAATAATTCGGCTCAAAACAGAGACGGTGAGCCGTTTTATTCGCTACTTAAGTCATGTTTCAGTACACAGCTTCACTCCTTTTTCTTTCTTTTAAAAACGAAAAATTATTAAGCACTCACAATCTCTAGCACGCCACAATTCTCTAACATTACGGACAACCATTAAAACATAACCATTTCCAAAGAAAAGAAAATATACTTTAATTTAAACCCTCTCAAACTTTGTATCGATATCAAGTATCAAAAGTGACCAATGTTACCAATCGATATCAAAGCAAGTAACAGACCTTGCAACTTTAGCACATGGCATGCATGTTTAAACCTGACTCCTTTCATTTCTGTGGTAGAGCAGGCAGTAATTTAACCGTAAGTTATAAAAAGGAAATAAGACAGTAATTTGTTATGAAGGGTCGACAGTAGCAGCAAAAGCGAGCACTTCGGCTAGATAGTATTAAGTCTTGTGTAGCGGGGCAGCGGATTGAAAACTGGGGAAATGTGTCGAGAAAGAAGGTGGGAATGACGCTACAGAATTACAAGGGAAGGCATCGGGGGCAATGCCCCAGAGAAATTTCTTACTCACACCTCAGGGAAATTTCCTGCATGCTCCTCTCCCCACGCGTCTTACTAACTCGATTAGTTCTTGATATATTTTCCGTTATGGAGCGAGAATGCTGCCAATTCCTACCGCTGCCATACTACGAGTAAGATTTATATTTTGCGTGTGGATTCTCATGTAGAAGGGCACCAGCTCCAAAGGGTTTTTTTTTCAAGTACTTGGATTGCTATTGGTTAATAACCTTTTGGAATAGGTTTGGACCCGCAATTGATAATCATACTTTAGCTCCCTCTGCTCGCTCAAGTAACCTAGCAACCGAGGTTAGGGAGCACTTAACGATTGACTCATTGTAGCAGCTTGTGATTGTGATCATACGAAAGCGATATAATGGCTCCCTGCTCCATAATCATATATGCTAGGTTGGTGCGCCATCCAAAGCTGTACAGTAGTAATTCCCTGCCTTCTCTTCCGGCAGGGACAATAAGAGCGACAGGCAGCATGCGGGGCACGTTTTTGTCAGTACCGAAGAACATGAACAGTGCTGATTTCCCGTAAGCGTCACATAAACAAGAAAAAAGCAAAAAACTCCCCCTTTAACGCGACTTTACAGGCCGCTGCCGCGAAACAAGGCTCGGAACAAAGAACAAGTACTGCCTCAGGCAAAGGCAGCCATAGCCGATTCCGTGCTCGAGCCTTCCGGGGATAATGGCATGTGCGGAAGAAACAGCTGTGGGTTGTGAGGGCTCGGTTTCTCGCGTAGAAACTATTATAAGCTCTTGGAAAACAGTAGTCCTATGTAATGGAACGGCTGAGAAGCATATACACACCAGGCAGGAATAAGAGGGCCGTTTTTTTTTGTTTCTCGGCCAAAATTACGAGATCCAATAAGAGTTGTGGCCACGTACGACGCTCGTTCTGGAGGGAAAGCAAGGGGGTCCAAACGTTATATTATTGCGGACCAGCGTTGCTTCGGTTCTCTTTTGCATACGTGAGAAAAGTCCCTCCATTAAAAAAAATAAAAATACAATACAATAAAGAATGGGGTGGGAGGAAATCTAATAAAATAAAAAGCTGTTGCCCATAGCTTGCCTTGCAACACAGAGCAGGGGAACTGAACAAACCCAGTGTTGTTATAACTAAATGAAAAAAAAGCCCAGAAAAAACTTTGCGTCCAATAAAGGACCGCAGCAGACCCAAATCCAATGAATCACTGCAGCTATATACTGGCAGCCGGCAAGCGGACAGGGAAGTTTTTCAGGGTTTCGGGCTATATCAAGCTCTCTTTCTCCTTCGAAAACTTCATAGCACAGATCGTCGCGGAAGACGGACGCTCAAGGGAAAATATATTTGTTTTTTGCAGCTTTAAAATTTTCGGCACTTTTTTATGTATCTTCATTCCCCACACTACCCCAACTTTTATCGTCTTCTTCTCGACTCTCTGATCCCAATGGCTTGATCAGGGCCCCCCCTCATAGTCACCGAGTCCGCAATATCAAAATCTCGGGACCAAAAAAACGTTATTTGCCAATCAAACTTTCGGAACGCAATGTCAACATTGGCCTAACACGGTTTAAAGCGAAATTTTATAAGAACGTCCCTGGCGAGTACCGCAGACGTGTGTCGAAAGTGTAAGCTAAGTGAACAAACTAAACTTTTTTTTTAAAAAAAAGAGAAAGAAAAAAAAGTTATCTTGGCATAGCAGTTACCAATTATGGAGCGCAGCTCTCAGGACTTGGAACAATTAAATATTTCTAACACTAAATCCAACTTTTCCCTCTTAATCCTAAAATCAATAGCCCTAACTGCATAAAGAAGTGGAGTTTGGCTCTATAACTACAACTACATCTACGGGCTTTTCATCTTGATAATTTAGAGTTTAATACGAGGCAGAAAGTACTTTATCTCTGCATCACTCAAACTTTTAAGAAGATCTGAATGATTTACTCCCAATCAAGCACAATCAGTCGGCAGCTGTGTGGAACTTTCTTGGGATTGCATTATCAGGGGTCTCCCCTTCCTACACCTTGAGACAAAAGGAAATGCAAAATTGATAACCAGTTAATTTCACAACTAAGTTTACTTTCTGCAACCCGGTGGAATAGAAAAAAATTCGTTTTGCCCGCGGATCACTTGGTGGTTTGCAGTTCCCGAGGCTGTGGGTAACATTTCAATTTTAAACGCCACTAGGGCGGGGCTTCTCGGTTTACAAAGAGGTTTTCCTTTAATTTTCTTTTCATTTTATCTCTGGTGCCTCTTCTTTTGGAAACCTGGGGCATGGTAAGAATTGCGGACGTGTACATTCAATTTTATCTAGCTTACATAACGATGCGTGTGCATCTGGCATATAGAGCGAGCAGGCAACGTCGCTTTTCAGACTCTATCCTGAAGCATAAACTTCCGTTTCATACTCCTCTCGCCTGCTTTTTCAATATCCATGTCAATAACGCACACCCACAACTCGCAACGGATGGTTTGACCTCCATACGAGGTCGTCTCGATCTTGTTTTCATCCAAACAACCTCAGCTAACTTCAAACCCCGTCTCAAATTCACGCACCCAAATAAAAATTTCTCTCCGCTTCCGTTTTCCATCAACCCCCTTCTTAGGCAATGCAGTCAAGTTTATATACATGTCTTCCTGGTGTTGCCAGGACTCGTATGCAAACGAGAAGCATCGATCCGAAAGCCTTTTCGCCTTTTAAGGGTCTCCCTGTCGTCTTTCTTCTATTTTTATTTTTTTATCCTCTGCACGATTCTGCAACTTCCATCTTCACTTACAACTTCAACTAAAGGAGAATCGGTTTTGCACAGAGGACAAGAAACGGAGCCAGCTAGCAAGAAAATCCCAGACTTTCAATGGCTATAACTGTATACACCAACCCGGGAACTAAAATCAGCAGGGAAAAACGGAAGATAGAAGACAACACACAACACCAAAACAAAGCGAAAGACGCAATTAATTACTTTTAAATTAACCATCACAGCCAAGACGTGCGAGAAAGAAAAAGGGGAGAGACAAGAGCAAAAAAGCACACGAGAAAAAAAACTTTTCAGCTCCCAACTTTTGAAGTATACTTACAATCAGTGCTACAGCTGTCTAAAACATAACACGTTAAACAATTTACTCAATCTACTTCCCCCACTTCGAAAGCAAACCTTACCAAACTTGCTTCTTCTTTTTTTTCTCGTCGGTAAACTAAAACTTAATCCAATCCTACTTTCTATTTTTAAAAAAGTAGTGACATTCTTAATGTTGCTCGAGCCTACAAGAGAAAGAAATCAATAGCCATGTTTGTACATTTCTGATGTGTACTGTACAATTCCTCTCCCTTAGCAGCAGCAATAAACCTGGAGGGTGGGGGAGGGGCACAGTGGGATCGGAAAGACCGAAGGGTTCCGAGCCTCGCTCTTTCGTCTTGGGCTGCTTGCGAGACGAAACGCCTCTATGCAAAAGCACGCGAGATCGGTGAGGGAAGAAAATAGCGGTAGTTATGTAGGAAGGATTGTTTTTTAAGATCCCAAATCCCATGCTTAATTGTGTCTGGATTACGTTCTCAAGCTTGGACGTCTCTGGGTTTCCAATCCCGCTGCTTCCATAGCAAACAAGCCGCTATATGCTGCATACAACACAGCACAAGCTTAGCAACCCATGCATGATAAATCACCGAAAAATTACGAGGGCGATTAACCCCAGGCTTTGTCAAGCACTACGCATATTTAAAACAAGAGCCTTAAACCGATGTCTACGTATACAAGATACAACAGCAGCTTAGAACTCCAACGTTATTTTATGTCCCTGCAACCTCCCGAGAACTCTAGCGCCAAATAGAATATGCTTTCACTCCCATGAGCTGTTTCTCCAGCATTACTTCCAGGAAGGTTCTTTGATTACGCACGTCATTATACATATTACATGCATGGGTTACTGGGTACATGAAATCGTTGCAATCAACCCAAACTCGCTATATAGGAGGATTTGTTACTCAATACCCGGCAGATCTACCAAAGGAAAAAAGTAAGAGAAGAGGGGGGTACGGTTTTAACGCAGAGCGATAATAGGAAACTACATATAGGTTACGTAGCGGAAAAGGCTGTTACGGATTTGCATAATAGATGTCCATGTTCATCTGCTGGAACAAGCTACAAACCTTTCGAAAGCTAACCAAGCCTTCTCCTGATAGCCGAGCTACAATACATAAGAGGGTAAACTCATTCCCCGAGAGACTTTGAATTTTGAACTTGGGACTTGGGGCATTGTTGGACCCCCTACGACCCCGTTCGTAATGTAAATGGGTACTGGATATATCTTTCACGCTTACTCCTCGTTCATAGTTAGGCTAATGAGTTTCAATAAGGGGACAGCTGCAATCCCCTAGCACCACCACCAATGTTCTGTTCATTTTGCATATACAAGACGAGAAAGGCGAGTGCAGCAGATGACACAGCTACCATCGTAAGCGTGTACCCTTTTCCCTAAAGGTTCTTCCAAACTGCTGCTGCTTATGCAACCTAATTCTTATGCTCGGAACGTTACTCTCCGTCGAAGAGTAACAATTGTGCTATCCCTGTCTCGTCAAAGTTCTCCTTTTACCGTTCCTGTCGTAACACTTTAATGAAGAAATATCGTATGCATTAACAAGAGTAAAAGAGGATCAGCGCAAGTTTTGTAGCATGCTTTGGATACAAATTTACGAGGCTGACACCTTCAAAATTTTCTCTACCACAAAAAATGTAAAAAATATTACACAAAATAGAAAAATTCTTCTCTCGTTAGCGAGAATCTGGAGAAGACACCCTTTAGCGTGATTCCATTAAAAACTGATTTGCGGGCTACCCAACACTTGAGGGGCGGAGCTGAGTTTTCTTTTTATATTATATACGGCCTCCGCCATGCAAGGGATAAAAATAATCGAATGCCGCCACGACCTTCTCTTTTTTGGGGCTTTTTTGTGTGTAGCGTTACAGGCATTCTAGGAATCCTGGAAGGTGAAGTCACGGAAAGAGAAAAGGAAATGCGCTATGGTCTCGACATGAAGTGAACCATAAACTTTCATTTAGATGATATATTAATATAACCTAAGCTTTGCTAGACACCCCCGTTTGAGTGAGGTTTTGCTTTTTCGCGCTGACCCGTATTTCTACATCTTAGCCCAACACCTTTTGCTTTCAGCTCTTGAGAGACAATAGCAATCGACGTTATTTCTGATGTTTGCCAATATAGGCGAACTTTACGCGCTTACGAGGACGGGGTTTCCACGAATGACTGTCTTCTGCAGCTAAGGACTAAGACTGAGTAAGCTCTTTATATCCTTTTTTCCCCTTCCTTTTTATTATTTGCTTCCTTTCGCTCCACGTGATATTTTTCTAAAAATATGTACGGCTTTTAGCTGCATTTATATCTAATGAAATCGAAAAAGGAATACTGTTGGGGGAAGAAATGGATGGCTCGTCTTTTCTGTCAACAATACTTTTCACAGCAACGCGATCAAACGACGCTTTCAAGTCTTCCAATGGCTCACTAATTAGAAGTTGGTTTATAAGTCAGCACATATATATATATATCAGGGAAAAGCTCAGAAATAATACCAGAAAGTGTAGATATCCTGTTCGGCTCAACGCTATGAACGATCCCTGAAACTCTTGAATTAAACTACTTAACGCACTTTCTGCGAAACTCTGAGATGGCGCAACTTACAACCACTAATGGTGAATCCAGTTCATCGTTAATTGCTAGAAATCTTTGCAGATGTTGAGGACGCAGCGGAAAATCGAGCACTCTCGCGCTACTGGAACAGACCGTCATTAAAAGTTGCAAAGTGAACGTGCACACGCCATCACGGAACGCATCATGTGGATCTTTATTGTAGGTTAGAGAGAGAGAGAGACAGACAAGTGCTTCATTGTTTCTTTCCAACTGTTTTAGGGCCTAATTCGGAGGGTAAAAAAAACGGTACTGCGAGTCACCTTGTCTTACATTAGGCAACAGATTCCCCACACAAAAAGAGCTCAACCCAAGTTATCTCGAACAACTAAAAACAACTACACAACTCTATTAGCATTACGTTCAACTAAAAAATGCGTTAAAATATTTTTTACCTAAAAATAAACAAACTAAAAAGCTAGCGTTTATCTTTGTACAACACCCTAAAAAAGCTTTCAGTGTATCAGACTTTAAATAAAAACGTTAATTAGTGTAGCGTTATACCTGTCGGGAGGCTGCCGGTGTATACATTTGGAGGATGACTGCGATATTTAGAATATAAAACCACTTGATTATGACAAAAGATTCTTTTCCTCATTCAATTGTTTACATACTCGATTCACCCTAGTTCCTGAAACGAGAACCTTTACAAAGGGAGGGGCCATACCAGATCCAGAACTGCGATACTACAAGTAATTGCCTTGCTACGCATCTTACTGAAAAACTTTCTTACTGAAAAGCTTCTGAAAATACTTGCTAGCGTAAGCCAAGGTATCTTGTCTATACAAGCTTCTACACCCAAGCCAAAATCAAAGTCAATCCTTTTAATATTTAGAAGTGCAATTTTGTAGAACACGACTTACGATTTCCCCAACTGATTGAATCTTAAAGAGTCACGAATAATGATTACTCCCTTGAAGCTCCCGGACGGATTTTGGGTGGGATCATCATTATAAATTGCAATCTGATATTTGGAACAAAGAGCTTTAATCTAATCTTTTCTGTTTCATTTTGAAGGCAGGCGGTGAAAAGAAGCTGACATTGGAAACGAGTCAAAAGTTAAGCCATGTTTACAGCCTTAGACTAACAGAGAAGCTCTGCCTGGCGTCGGTTGGGGAAATCAATTATGCTTGCTGTCGAGTTTACGTGAGGGCTTGAGTTGGGTAATCAATTATTGCACCTTTAGGATTGCCGAACGTGTGTACATGTGAGTTTGGTACGGAACGCTGAAATTCCAGCTGACGTGCGGCAGGCAAAGGTCCAACACACAATCCTTGCAAGAACAACGACCCGCTATAGCGTTACCGAAAAACAAAAAGTCCAAAGCCCACCCACTTTACTCCCCAGAAAAAGTGACCATCCTAGGGAAGAGAATCTCGCACTTCGTGGGGAAGCAAAACTCGAGAAAAGTTGTGAGTCGAATGGCTAATGAACACCAATCGAAGATTCTATCCCACAGCAGCAGCGGGAGCTTCAATGTTTGACTTTTTTTGTTTATTCCCCCTTTCCTTACAGCACACACACCCTCCTCAACCCCTTTTTGTACTTTACTGTCCCTCGCCTGCCTCGTCCGTTCGGAACATTTTATTGAAAGTCGATGGCCACGCAGTCATCGCCCTCGCCAGCATTCCTTCAGATTTTTCCTCCGTTGCAAGCTTTTCATTACCTTGCGACATACTGGGTCTATCTCTTGGGTTTCTCCGTTGTTAAGTGTTTTCCCTCGTGCGGCGCTAAATCACGGCAGCACTCATTATTGACCCCCCAATAGAGCACAGAACCATTTCAAGTACCTTCTTCTCCGTTTTTCTTAATTTTTCCAAAATGTCACTTCCCTTCAACAGCGAAAATGGGTGGTGTTGCCCTGCAATTGGGCAGAATCAAGGTGTACTGCACTTAGTTGATAATTTTTTGTCAAAAGATGGCACTGATGTCATACCCCTATATCATGAGAACTATGCAGCTTGAAACACAACTTGAAACACAAATTAAGAAATTTAACAACATAACTGCATGATTCAGATGATATATGATATAGTTGCACAGTTCACATGATGTAGGGTATGACTATGACATTAGTGCCATCTTTTGACAAGAAAGATCAACTACTTGCAGTACATCATGGCTTTAACCCAAGGCAGGAAGTCTGATTTACCCTTAGGCATTACAACTAAATCTCAACACCGGGTTTGCAACGGTGCTTGTGTTTTTTCAGGCCTTTTTTATTGGTCTCACCACGAGTTCGAGGTTGTTTCTATTACTAATCCCAGGCTCGAACTAAACTGCTTTCATCCGCTGAGCACACTTTCGCGGAATCCCCCATTGTGTACACATTTGGACGCTCTGTTTACGCTGTCTTTAGTGTAGATCAAGGCGACCGCCGTTGGTCGCTTTTTGGTTGCTCCTGCAAAATATTGACAAACTTCCAGTCTCTCGACTACTAAAACTGCTGCCCGACCCAATTAGGGTTGTTTCTCTTTATGTACAGACGTCACGGTTGAGGATGCGTGACTTGGGCCCTGCAAGCTTCCACGAGGTGTTATCTTTTTCGAGTCCCTCCAAAAAACAAACTTATACTACTTCACAAGGCTCCTTCAAAAGTTCCCTATTCTACATCTAGCGTAGAATTCTATTTAGCATCTCGGAAATTTCACAACAGCATTAGAAAAGGTTTTGTCTCGCCTAACTTGCTTTCTTTCCTAAGAAAAACAGACAGAAACACACTAAAACGGTTAAGATGATCAAACATTTAGCAAGGCTGGCGATCAAGCAGAGAAATTCGGCTCCAAAAGATGGGGGCGCTTAAAGGAAGCAATTTGGCGCCATTTAAAGAAGGGGTTTCTTCTCGCGTCTATTCTGGGTTGTCTAACGGCAAAGATATATAGTGCTTGGCACTAATGGTGGCTGCTGAGGCCTTCGCTATCGTCCCATTTCTGCTTGTGTGGGCATCCCATACAGCGCTATAGGACGCTCTCTACCGAAGGAGGAGGGAGGGTTTGAAGGGGTTGGACAGAAGAGGGCCAGAGCGAGAGCCCAGTGAAGCGAACGGCACAAAAGGGAAGTCTCAGCCGCTTGTACTGCCGGAATCAGGCAGCCATAATTTCTGCCTAGACGAGGCTGTCACAACCAAAGAACACCTGATTTCACGAACGATTTACCTGACACTCTGGAACGAAGTCACGGTTCGCCTTCTCGATTTCGGGGCTTAGTTTTTCTTTTTCCCCCTTTTCTTTTCTTTTTTTTTTACTAGTTTCCTACTATTCGTCTTATTTAAGGGAAAATGGCTGGATATTAGGTCACAACCTCATAGTTCAGTTACTTGGAAACTCGGAAACCCCTTGCCCGTGATAAAGTGGGATATATATTAGAAAAAAAAAATTGATGCGACAGGAGGAGATTGTGCACCCCATTTTCCTCCCCCCAAACTTTCCGGAACTTGACGATATCATTATTCACCGGTTTTCTCTACCCTTCCAAGCGAAAATTAATGAAGGAAGAAAGGAAAACATCTCATTTCCCGCATCAAAACTACCACCACCCTACCCTAAATCTGTCAGTATTTACTCTACGAGTTTAACGTCCCAGCCCCGCTAGGGTTAACACGTCTATAGTCTATATAGGTCAACTATATAGTTTGGTAGAGCCTATGTGTGCCCCGAAATTCATAAGTTTCCAAAAGCACCCCGTTTGTTCTATACTTTAGGGAACTAATTCGTGCGGTGGCAACAGCAGTAATGCCTCAAAAGGCATGGCTGGGCTGCAGTAGCCAATAAATAGCGCTGCGGGTGGAAGTCGTGGGGAAGAGGGGGAGTGTCTAAGACGCTTACAATAAGCCTGCTTTTATCACTCTAGCCCAATTCAGTATTAGGGCACCTTTAAAGAAAAGGAAAAGACAAGAATTACGCTGGTGGGCGACTATAACTCTTTCCCGATGCAACACCAAACACAAACCGTGCTACTCAAAAAGGAATTCCTAACGATACACATAAAGCCTGACGACCGTGCATATCGTGACTAGTATGCGACTCGACGAGCGGAATATTTAAAGCCCGGAATTTTCATGAGCAAACAGAATAGCTAAATAGCACGTCAGAGCTCTTAGGCTTCCCAACGCGCTCTTTGAATCAGCTTGTTATTTTTCCCTTTTTTCTTGTCCCGGGGTGACATAGGTCAATCCAGTTCACAGGAACGGGCCTGCTAGAATATTCAAACGACTTATTATCATGGGAACCAGGCCTTCTCCACTTGTCTATAGGCTGTACTAAATTACTTGTTTGGAGATGTGGTTTACTTTGCCAGGACGCATGGCGAAAGTATGCAAGAACAGAGTGGGAGGGGGGCCGAAGTTCCAAGACTACGGGGGCCAATGTCAAGGAAACTTAAACGTGAAGTTTTGGTTGCTCGCTCAATTTGCTTTTCCCTCGAAGTTTGTGCCAACTTCTCCCACTCGAGCTAGAAAGAAATTCCGGTTCCCAATTTCTCCCAAGTCCTCAACACACGTAGGGTACTGAGTGGCATATAAACGTATGCAGCCAACTCAAAATGCTCCTATCGCTTGGGCAATCTGTATAACTTGGAAGTGCCGATGGTACGCTGGAGTAATGAGGAGAGTTTTTCTTCAAGTTAACTCTAGAAAATTGCTAGTCGCAACGTGTCAGACCAGACCAACACCCGGAACACACAAACATAGATGGATTTCATTTTACTCCTCCCCCAAAAATAAAATAAAAATAAATGGCGTTTTTCACTTACGAAATTTCTCCAAAAGGTGCAAAAGCTTCCCGGAGCGTGTGCGTCTCAATTTCTGGACTAAGGTCTCCGACGAAAATGTGAAAGTGTTCTGTGGGCAAAAACAATAACACAAAATTAACCACATGGTTCTTGTTTCCCTTCTAATTTTAAAGACATATATAACTATATAAGCTATTCAATGGGCCGCCATGTCCGCTGCGTATATTAGCCGCTCCATCCACGCCTCCCCCCAACACATAAAACCCATTTTCACACACACTTCAGCAATTAATTAGTGAGGCAAGCTTGCAACAACAGTCAGCAAAGCGGACAGGACCACGGCAAGGGAGAGCGCTGGCTAAAACTCGATTTTACCTCGCAAACTCCACACCCAACAATTAGGCAAAGTACTGGAACATGTTTCCCCTCTATCATGACCAAGACCAAACAGGGATCAATAGTTTGAGAACTTCCCTTAAAGTATATACAAGGCCAACTTAGCATTGCCAGCCTTTTTCGCGCCCATAAATTCAGGAGTTTTGACCCCTATAACCTCATTTTGCCAAATAAACACCCCCAACAGCAGCTACGAAGATGTCGTGCTCCCAAATCGGATCAGCTTTATCGGAATATCCTGTATAACTTGGGCTCGTTCTGATCTGCATAACGGGAGGTTGTTTTGTTTCGTTTCCTTCGTTTTCAGAAAAATCGCTAGCATAATTTCCCGCCTCCCCCCCAGAAAATCCCCTTGTTTTCTCAGTTACAGGTTGTAGAAATAGTATATACCAGCAAAGGCAGCAGAAATAGTACGAGTTGGACAGAATTTTTAGCTTTTTTTCTGAGAAACGCAAAAGGAAGAGCGAAAAAAAACGCAAGACACGTTGGTCCCAAGTTTAGTTTCCCATTCTCTTTTGTCCAGGCTGAATTTCGCCCACCTTCCGCGCAATCCCACGGGTATTATCGCTGTGCCGTTCCAACTATTCAAATCAAAGTTCTTCGGTGCAGCGACGGTGCATGTCAAAAGTTGCGCATTGGCGGAACGCTCGATCCAATTCGACATTCAAGATTGAAGAGTTCGATAGCGTTGAATTGCCCTTACCACTCTCCCCTACCCCACCCTACGCTGCTGACTGTCGCGTCGTTTCTATGCAGAACAAAATGCAGACATAACAAGACTTCGCAACCCTTTCCCCTGCTTTTATCTTGCATTGCCGAGCTGGCCAGCCAACACTTGCAACTTGCTAACTGACAATCAGATTGCTGTGTCTGTTGGGACTCGGTGTTGTAAATTCAGCACAGACTATACAAGAGACTAAAGCAGCCCCCTCCAGCAAAAGCTGACAAGTCAACGAGCCATCTCACTCAAGTCGCAGCATAATTCTTAATCAGACAACAAACTAATGTGACTCGAAAGTGACAGTACGTATAAAAGGCAGACACATGCAGAAATGCCAAGGCACACAGTAGAGACAATCCAATCCTGCTTCAATCGTATGTGCCAAATATAAAAGAGCACTTTAGCCACTAACGGACCACAACCTTATTTTCCCCTACAGAATTGAAGCACATTCAAGTAGAAGCAACTCTTTCAGAGCTTAGTACTCTTGCCAAACCGATACTTACTCTGGGATGGCTGCACCTCTATATTTTTTTCTTCTTTTAGTAGTTTTCGAGCCTTCTTTTCTACCCCCAGCCATCTAGATAGCCCAACTGGGACATAAAAACAGCTATCATTGGGGAAGTCTGGATCCAGATCATAACCCCCAATCAGCACAAAAATGGACCGAAAGGAGTAAGACGATGGCACAGTATCATTACTGGGTGGTTTCCACGGCTTTACTCCAATATACGATTCAAATCGTATCACGCCTACACTAACAAGTTCGGACGCATCTCCACCGATTCGTTTTGTTCGTTCTTTACTGTTAACTTTTTCTACCGTTGTCTTAATTGCCGCGGGGTTTATGGATCCAGTGTAGGCAATAGCTGTTAACGCAGCAACGTCTTTTACTATGTCAAAATTGCTAGTAATCGTGACAGAAAAACCCCCAACTCAACCCGTTCCCTTGCTTTTTGGGGGAAGGAGGGGCTTAGTTATCGTTATTCAAGTTTTTTTCGTCTCCTAATGAATAATTCCTGGCGAGAGTTGCCCTCGCCCAATTATTGAATACTGAATCGTCTAAGAACGTCATGCCACGACAACAAAGTGAAATGGTGCGGCAACAATGTTTCCACCTACTCTTACCCCCGGGGTGTTGAAGTTCCCGAGGGAAATACACCGAAAGGTTTACTTGTCCTCCCCTTTTCCATTCCAACAAGCCCAAGTAAACTAATAGAGGCAGTCGTAGCATTCCTCTTCCCTTTTATGCTCTCTTGCAGCGAACGTGGGTCACACGGGGCACCGCGCAGAGTGTACAGAATAAGTGCACCAGGAATCTTCGTGGAATTCTGCCGACACTGTGTGTGTGATCCTGTCTTTCTGTGGCGCGAGAACGGGAAATTGCGTTCGGGCACATGGCTGGAAAACGGGCAAAGGGTCTCGGGAGACATTATGGAGACTGGCATATGCGTGTCGCCGACATCTGGCGTCCCCAAGTAGCAAACCCTGCCACGCGATTTGGGTTCCCGGCTACCGCAATTTTCCTTTTTAATTTGGTTAACAATAAAGGGCTCCGTGAGTAAAAACGTAGAAATAGTGACAAAAGGGGTGCCTGCTTTTAATACAGGTCCATAACTAACCGCCATAAGCAGGTCGTTCTGCTATTTGGGTGTCAAGAAGTGGTTGGCGGTAATCGCCTAATTGTGAACCTCGTTATAAGCAACGCTTGGGCGAGTCGCCGGTACAGGCAGCACTTGTACAGCCCAACCCCACCTCCCTCCTGTCGCAATCCATTTTCTCGCGTGAGCTTCAATGTGAATATTACAATTTAACTAGAGGGGATTCCGTATTATCATGTCTCCCCATAAAAGAATATCTACGAAACGTCCTGCTCCCGCTGGTTCCAAGACAAGCTTACTCCTAACATGCTCTCTTTCGCTGTTTTCTTCCCCGTTTTCTTTGCTTCTCCCCAATAACACGGTTGGCTAAACAAAACTGGAACCATAAGTTAGGGTAGGTAGCGGCACGTGATGTAGCGTCACGTAATTCCAGATTCCAGACCTTCTCGCACATAGCGCAAATTCAGGGTGACTTGAAAAAAAAAAGAAAGAAAAACACCGTTCTCACGAAGAAGTCCAAGGAACTTCCAAACAGATTATCTATCCCTACTTAGAAGCTTTAAGCAACGTGTACAAACATTTCCAACAACGGTAAAGAGGTTTTCTCCATTACATAACGATGCGAAGACGAGACTCTTCCGAGCTGGTACAGCGAAAATTCAATGTTGGATGGCAATACGACGTTGCTTTGCTTTACCCCCCACATACTAAACACTAACCCGCAATGGACAGTATGCGGGGAATTTATAGTGTGGAGGTTTTCGCGGGTGACTCTTGACAATGCATTTTGCAGAGGGTTAGGTGTCTTAGTGTTTGATTGGCTTATTTTCACGATAAGTGGCTGAAAAAGAAAATGTTTTAATTTTGTGTCAAGCATCCCAGAAGTGGTTCGCATACTAGGAACCGCGATTAAGCCACGAGACCCGATTCAATATGTTCAATATGCAGGTTCGCGGGTTAATATTTAGCATGTGGGGTGTAAAGTGAAGAAGCAATACATATTTACTCCGTGAAGTCGCAATACATATGGGCAACTCGTCTATCAGACGCTTGTTTACTACGTTCACTCAAAGTTCCTTATTGTTTCTAGAGCGAGTTTAATTTGCGGGACCAACAAGCGTGATCCGACTCAAATCCCCGAACCAATGCCCTTTCCTTACACCTTGACATTGAACCATAAACTCTATAGCTTTGTCGCTCTTGCCGCCCAAGCCACATACAAAAATAAATAAATTAAAGTTTAAACATGGCAGATAATATTAATTAGCAAAAGCAGTGGATTTGGCATGACTTTGCCGGCCTGACAAATGCAATTTGAAATGTTAATTTCACTTCTCTTCTTTACTAAAATGTTCCCAAAAAATCTCTTGCACGACAAGCTCCGTGGCTAGTTCCCTTATTCCATGAACAACCCAGAAATAATTTTGCCTAGCTCTTTCTCTCTCTCTCGGAAGTCGTTTGGGGAGCCAATACAGTTGTGGACTAAGAGTGTATAGAGTACAATTGAACACGACCCCCTTGGAGATTCTTAACAATTTGGCTTTAGAGCGAGAAGCAAATGAAAAGAAGGCTTTGTTTCGCTTCTTCTGTGCTGGCTATTTAGCTAGCTTCCACGCTGCTTGGCAAGTTGGTTCGTTTTTTGGTCGTTTTTGGGGACGGGGGGTCAGCTAGCGGCGAGCATAAAATAGGCAAAGTGCTTAAAGACACGATAAGTTTTACAATCGATAAGGCTAGCGTGACTAGATACTATTCCAGATTGTATAGGGTGAGTCCTGTTCTGCACGCAGCCTTATTCTGGGCTCTGAGCGCGAGTATATTCCTGCTTCGAATGGATCCAAGCGGAATTATTACTGTCTTTCGACGCGTTAAGTATTGCCGGGAAAGGGCAGTAAGCTAAGGGGGAGAACGGGTGGGGGAGAAGGTTCAACCAATTCTCGCTTACGAAAAATTTCCATATTTCATCTCAACGTCTAGCACCACAATATGTCGACGTACTCAAGTGCCTCACTATTGGAAAACGACGGCAATAATCGCTCCGAAAAGGGCGTTACTGCTTGGAGTAGACGGCACACAAAACTTCCTTAAATGTACGACGCGGAAAAATGTGAACTTGGTGGCACCAAGGGAGCGAGGACAAAACTCAACGAAAAGGTAGTATTGGCAACTTTCAATGCTTAGCAGGGAGGCGCATCACGAATGAATACAAAGTCATTGAACGAACAAGCCTAATATTGGTTAGCTGGGGGCGACGTAGGGTAAGAAATACCGCTGCGTGCGATGCTACTGTGTCGAAACCGGGGCATTATCATAAGTGGGGAGACTGGCTTGGCATAGAGTACAAAGTTATTTATTAAGAATATAAAAGAAATGGAAATACTGGACAAGAGCATCAAAATTGCTCAGCAAAGCTGCTGGGCCACTCAAGTTTCCGCGCAGAGGCTATAAGGCTATCAAGTCCGGGACCTTGCCTCCCCCCCCTCTCTCTCTCTCCCTGCGTCTCTCTAGAATAACGTCGTTCATCAACTGGCAACGGGCGTCGGTGTCGTGTGCCGGCGGTAAAAACAGAAGAAACACCACCATTAGGGACGACACAGGGTGAAACACAACGGAGTTTCCCAGGGGGTGGTTATTTGGACAGACGGGGCCAAAGCAAGAGCTGCTGCTGCTGACTTTTTATGAGCTGTCTTACTCCCGTCATAGCTCGCCGTCACGCAGAAGGACAAGATGGACGCGACTTGGCTTTGACTTTCATCTAGAACCCCTTGCGAACCTATAAGGCATCTTTTGTTACTTTTGGCAGACACGGATCTTATTTTTACAGACGCATCAATGGGCCACGTATACTTGATACCGAGCGCTCGCAATTTCTGCACGTTCCGCTCCCGTCATTTCATAAATACACTAGCGGAACTTTGAACTTTAAAAAAAATAAAGTAAAAACGGAAAAGAGCATTGGCTGCATTGAGCATTGAGGTACGCACTTTCATTCCGGAACATGTCTGACTGCGCTGAACGTACGACATTCTCAATAGGTCTCTACTTCGCATGAAAAGCCAAGTAATTCCATCTCGTGTAATTCAGAAAGTTTGAAAATTAAACTCGAGCTAGTCACTTTTGGGCCGAGGAAAACATGCCCTTGGTGAGTTAGAGTAACGTATTGCCAATCCTAACTTACGACATCTCGAAATTACGTTCTTATAAAAAAAAATCTAAAAGACCAGTTCGGCAGTATTGACGCTTTCTTCTTTTTCAAGAAATAAAAGCCAATCTAACATCTAACTCGAAAAAGGTTCCAGATTGAGCTTTCTATGGACCATGCGTATTTTCGAGGAAGGGCTGCGCGTAAGAAAATAAGTAATGACATGCTTTAATGATTGTTAACCGTACGTTAAGGACAAGCTTATGTTTGGAAGACCTCCCATACAAAAGCAAAGAACATTGGCGAGACCTGGCGTCGATCTTATTCCTTAACGCTTTAGAAGAGAACAAGCAAAACAGGGGGCTCAAATATTGATGCAGATTCTACCCAACTCTGACAATATTGGTCAGGACGTTTGAAAGACGATCGGAACTTTTGAAAAAGGAGAAAAAAAGAACATGATGCATAAGCTGTTCGCGGGGCTTGAATGGGACTTTTGTCACAGGAGGCAAGACTATGAATGTCCTTTTAATTTTATAAATCGTTCGGTGATAAATCGATGAAGTAGACTGTCCCATGTCAGCGCTCATTGTTCCCCAAACTATGGGTTAGCTGTTGGTTCCTAAAAGCGCGAGGCGTCTAAGCTTTGGTCGCCGCTGCTGGCTTGGACAGAGCGGACACGGGGCGTCACACCATCACTTTTCATCGTTTTTAGTGAAAAATAAGGCAGCTCGAAACAGGACCACTTTCCGAGTTGAGAAAACTTGGCTCTTTTTAACACGCCCACAGATTTTCTTTGAAGGGGAAAAAGTTTCTTGAGCTTCGGCACCCGCGAGACAACAAGTCGGGACCCGCTTTTTGCAACTGCCACGTCCCCGGCCGGGAATCATCCATCTCATTGTAATCTCCCTTTTTAAGGTCTCGCATCGGAAGAAGAAATACGTAAAGAGCAGCGGGTGAAAAAAAAAATGAAGCCAAGGAGCCACTGAGCGAGAAGGACCAGACAAGCCGATCAGAGACAAAGCAAAAAAATAGGGAAAGGGATGTAGATTTGATTAAAGCTATAAACCAGACATCAACCTATCCCTAATGTCATCCAACATGATCGGCCACCTCACTGGATTCCAACTGACACCTTACAACGTTACATTCAACTCTTTTTTCCCTTTCCCCCTTTAACTCCTTCTCGCAATAGTCTGTTCGTAAGACCTGTGCAAAAAATAAAATAAAAAAATCGACTTAATTCCTGCGACTTTTTACTTTCCTTCACTTCGGCTTGGCTTAATCATGTCAGAAACATTGACCAGTCGGCAGTAATTTTTTCTTTTGCTTTCTTGAACCTCGGGAACTCGGCAATCATTTAGGAAATCGACAATTTTTCCTCAGATCCTTTGGGATAATCCGCAGTGGAGCCAAGCCGAGTTGATGATGACCTAACTGGGGAATCCTTTGGTTTTGCACCATGTCGCCGGTTAATCCGCAGACACCCTTTCCACTCGCTTCACGCTCAAAACACTGGAAGATAATTAAATGGTGCTGTTACCGGGATTCAAAACTAAGTTGGCATCATTCGGATTCATTGGACTGCTCGTGTTTTTTTCGTGTCTTTTTTTCGTGCTGAGGCTTTCGCGAATTCGTTCACTATGGGAGCTTGCACGATGGGCTGGCACACAAAAGCTGTCGTTACGAACGAGGGGAAGCAACCTGGAGTTTTTTCTTTTTAGGTTGAGTAACTCTTTCGAAAACCCCCCTGGCGCGCCAACGTCCGCCACAGGAATCGAAGGCCTTTTTACCTATTACATTTCTGAATGCATAATTTTCCCATGAAGCTAAGTTACAGCCCCAAGTGAGCACATGAGAGACTTCTCATGCAAAGTCCTTACAATGGATTCTTGGCCCTATAAGACCCCTCTAATGCTATGGTGCCTTGCACTAGTGCTACTGACTTTACCGCGACTTGTGGAGGTTACGGTTGCCATGCCATAATCATACATAACGTTTTATCGTCCATAGCTCTCTCGCGTCTGTGATTTCTTTTCTTGTCGTCACATTTCAAATTTGGGAGGTTTACGTTAGAGAGAGAGAGAGAAAGAGGTTTCCTATACCAGAAAGAGAGGTTTATTTCAAGAAGGAGAATAGAGAAGCTCTGGGAGAAAAAAAAGGAAATTACGCTCACGAGGCGAGTCCGGGCAAGTTAACGCTGCCCGTGCTGTACAAGGTTTGATGACGCATTGAGAAACACAATTCTTCGTATGATAAAGAATTGAGTGGTTGTGGTCCAAATGTGTTGGAGAGCATATGTCGTGCACTTGTTTTGATACCTTGCGTTAAGAACTGGTCGGATCGATGACTGTGAGCTTTCAAAATTGATTTCCTGTCCCTACGTCCAATTCTCCCTCTCGTATTGCCTGTTTTTTCTTTTTTTTTCTGGGGGGTGAGCGAGCTATAAAGTACAGTATAACACTACGGTAGATAACTTAGACTATTCCAACATCTTTGTTACGTCCTCCGAGTTGCTACTAATGACCCAGCTTTTGCTTTTATAACTGCAGATTCTTTTTTTCCGCTAGGGATAGCAGGGCGGAGCAAACAAGAATCCCACGTGCTCAAGAGGGTCTCAAGAAAGGTAGAAATCACTGAGCTCAAGGCTGGATGGTTTTGTTGATCTTCATGTGGCATTCGGCTCACTTTTTGAATGCTCTTCAAAGTTTGGCCAGGGTATCTAACCTGGCTCACTCGAGTTAGGGGTTCTTACCCTCACTCTATCAGTGTTTGGACTTGGCAAGAATTAGTGAATATTTCTTCACGTCGAGCTGTAGTTTGGCTGGGATTTCCTTCGAAAAACAAACTCGACGCAACGGACGGTCGCATACACAAAAAGATAGGAACACAGAAGAGTGCTTCACATCGTCGAGAACGTCTTTGACAGAGATGGAGTGGACAACGAAGACGAAACAACCCATCAAGAACTCGACAGACTCCCAGCAATAATTATTGCCCTATTATCAAGGGCGCCATTTGCTTTTACGCGATGCGACGCGACGCTTGACGCTTGGATATGAATCCTGGAGCGACAGACGCAGAAAATAAGATTAAGCAACCCGATAGAGGGATGTCAAGCAATAATGTCGTCCACTAGATTAGACAGGTTCCTTGAGAAGCTAGCACGTATCTCCTTTTTCCACAAGCTAAAAACCGCTGGCAAAATATGTAAATAAAAGAATGCGACATATTTTGCAAAACTTTTGCCCTATCAGGAAAAGCACATAACCTATCTAAAACGACCATACCCTTAGGGCGAACGCCAACCCCAAAACAGTCAATACGTAGAGATTTCCAGGAATCTTCGCTTTTTCTTCCATAAACGAGGAATAAAAATAAAGGGGTACTGATTCTCATCCGTCAAACTTGTCAAATTCAGGAGCATTCCAATTCGCTAACTACATTACCCCTAATCCTTTGTTTTTTTCGCCTGGTAATTGCTTTCTGGAGGCCTGTCTAACCGTTTCTGCCCTTTTCTAGGTTTGAACCCAGCCTGACAACCTGCAGGACAGTACAGTACAATTTAATTCTTTGCCAAAAAAGTACAATTAATTAAGCTAGTACCCCCAAAAATGCTTTCTTTAGACCTAAAAAAGATGGACTTTTGGGTTTCTCGATAGGGAGGCCCCCACTTAATTAATGAATGACTAAACAAACGACTACTCTCGCCCTATGGCGACACCGTCTAAGGCCAGCCGCCAGGGGACGTTGCCTGTATACACCCCCTTGTATTGTATGGGAACTTGTCACGTATATTCCATTAATCTCGAGACCTACAGGATGGATAGCTTCCTTGCCTTCTAACACCAGGTGGTCCCCAAGTCATTCATCCATGGACCGACAACCCGCCCAATTATTTGACAAACCACCACATACGATGTGGGTACCACGCCCATGTCATTTATAGCTTCGGCCCCAAACCCATACAAGACATGGGTCCCCCTTGACCTTTCGCATGGAACGCGCCAAGAAAGCTGACTAACTATACGGGACGTCCAACTCCAATCCAGTAATAATAATAAGGGTATCAGCAGGCATCCAAAGTAGTTCCTTTTTTTCTAGTCATTGGTCAAATGTATCCTTTATACAAACCACTAACCTAACTACCTAACTGGTAATAACGGATGATGTGTGTGTGACGTCAACTTCTTTTATTTTTATTTATGTTTCTATTTTATTTTTGGAAGGGGAGCAAGGGTGGCTTATGTGGACATAGCGGAAATGAGGCTGATCCATTATCGTCATCGAAATAATGACAAAGGGATGGCGCTGCTGGGAAGCAGGCCAAAGGGGAAAGGAAAACGACCTAGTGACTTGGGGAGGCTCTCTCTCACAAGGGCTACGAAGAAATGGTGCTTTGCTCTCTGTCTCTCTTCTGGCGTATATATACTCTTTCCAACACAAACCCTGGTCTAAAGTATAGTCTCCCATCGATCGCGTACCAAGTCGATATCGCATACACACACATACAACGCACCACACCACACCAAACACACATTCCCACACAAAAGACCAAGCAATTCATAGGGACGCTATAGCCTTTTTCGCTATTTAATACGAAGGATATGCACGCGATCAGTAGTAATGATCTGCTACAGAATAAGGGATCTACCCAACCAACCCAACACCAGCAGGCGACATCATTGTCTCAAGTTATCACTATCTTCGGTTGACATTCGCCTCTGTTGTCTTGCCAAGAGTTATAAGACTCGTCGTAAACTCCCCGAATCAACGAAAATCAACTTGTCTGGCAGCCGGCAGTCAAACATGTTCTGTGTTCTGTCCATTATCGATATGGCAATCCCAATGTGCTGGCTAAGCAATAATGTCAACGCATGGGGGACTTTGTAACATTACTAGACCCCTTACAGGCCGTGTAAGCAGATACCCTAAATCCGTTAAGGAAACTGGTTCCATTTTGTGCACACACTACATTGCTTGAAACAAAAACAATCCTTTAGATTGGACTTTGTTCCTTGACGAATACCTTCATCATCTGTGTCTCACGTCTCGGGGACTTTTTTGAACGGAAAAAGGGGCTTTCCAAATCGCCTTGATACAATTCCAGGCCTTTAACGTGACTCCAAACGCGTCCGGTCAGGGAGCGTACAGTACAGTGCCACGGAGGAACTTTTCCAAGGAGGGAAAACGAAATGGTGGGCAAAGTGGCGACTATTTCCTGGGCATTTTCACAGTTAAGACTCGTGCAATTGACAGAAAATTGCTCTCTTCCCTCTTTTATCGAGAATGCGTGCCGCATCGAGTCGGACTATGCCTCGGAGAAACGATTTTCTCCGAACCTCATCCCCAACACCCTCTCGATCATCGTCTAGGGTCTCAAAGTCTAGCCTTTCGGGGGTTGTTGCCGGGGCCATGAGGGCTATAGCAAATACCATATCCTCCTCTCTTTCGCTACCCAAACGAAAACGAAACGCCCAAATGGGAAAACCAAGTTGCCAAATCTTCTCATCCATGCACAACCAGAAGATCGTTGGGAATCGTGGCCCACTCCGGTTTTCCCCCGCTCCCTCTGCACCCCACTTCAGCTGGGCCATCTCAAGATCCCATCCAGCAAGAGCCCTCTTCCCGAATTATAGTTCTACTTTGAATACTCAAACTGGTTTTCAATAAACCTCATAGCGGAGCTCTTTAGGTCGACCTTCCACCAGGCGCAACTTGTGATGACTCCCCATTCCAGCCCTCGACCCTTGCGCGGCGCTGCAGGATGTTTGCAGAAGTACTAGCCAATATCGGGGTAAAAGCGAGGGTCCGGACGCTCTGTATTCCATAACTCGATAAGGCAGAAACTGACGCCACAATATTATCCCCATTCCTTGTTTCCGACGACAATGAGACAATGAGGACCGGCAATCAGAGGCCGTTGATCTTGAGCTTGGCAAGCAAAGAGGGCCAAGGCCTTGTTATTCCAGCCCCACGATGAAAACAAGACTTACGCGATAGAGGAGCGGAAAATCTTTTCGCTCACAAACGAGTTGAAATATAAATAACGATGAAAAGGGAGGACAGGAGTGGCACAGACACATATTTTTGAAACGGGGAGGTTGTACTGGCAGACTTGGGCTCCAGTTTGCTGGCTGCCGGTCCGTTTCTGCTTGGCTAGTGTATCACAACTCATTTGAGATGATTACGACCGAGAGCAAGACTAGCTAGGCAATTCCACGAAAAGCATGACTTGCAGAGTTGAAAACTTGAGTAAACAGCCTTTTGGCAGTGGGGAGTTCTTGCCAAGCCTTTCTGCACACGGCCGCAAGTCTACAACGTTTTCTCTATCGCTGCAGACATACAATGAATAAGAAATGAAATGGTACTAGCATACCTCAATAACAAAAAGAAAATATTCCTAGCAGTTTTACAGCCGACCCGTGGAGTAAAGTTCTTCCAACCTTACTCTACGTGGGGGAGAATTTCAATGGGATGGTTTGATTATGCAAAGTCGGTGCGGACACTTCTCGTACTGCTCCAATCGGCCTGGGAAGATTCCTTGGGAGGCTCGGAAGGAAGTAGAAGCTGAGAATACTGAAAAGTACAAGGAAGCGACTATCTCAGACAAGATAGAAATATTAGATGGAATCCAATATGTCCGACCAACGTGCCAAGGAGATGACTTCCCGATACCGTGTTACGTATACCAGTTGAAGGAAGGAAAAAACAAAGAAAAACGAAGAACAACAACTCCACAAAACTCCTGAGTGACACGCTTGTCACCTTGTCAGGGCGAGAAATTTTCTCTGGACTATTTCGGTGCATACACTACTTCAGACTTAGCAGGGACAAAAAGAGATTTAAAAGAAAAAAATGGAAAAGGAACTTTTTTTCCCTATTTAGTCCTGTCTAGGCAAACGGAAATTTCTGCGTTGCTGTTTTTATCTTTTTGAAAAACACTTCCCCTGAAGAAACCCGTCATCTTTCTAGCTCCAAGCGACTTTTCCCAGATACAACGCGAAACAGAGGTGAAACAAAGAGATTCTACACATCATTGAATCAGCATCAGGAAAACTTACTTAAAAATTTCACTCTTTTTCCTGGTAGAGTCCTCTTTCTACGTTCCCGTTGGAAGCCACCGAACTGTTAAAGCCTAACGTCAATCACCAGCTCAGAGAAGAGTGGCATGCAAGAGGAATGATGTACGTGCTCCGTGTCAATGTTTACCTTAAAATCCCTGTTCTTTTTCAACATCCGATCGAGGGCTTTGGCAAACACGATCCCATTTTCTCATAAATCTCACTAGTTAAATGTTTTTCTTAACCTTTTTTTAGCTGCTTTTAAAATAAAACAAATTATCGCAGTTTAGCAGCTGCGAAACTTCGTGTTCCAAAGAGTGAAAAAGACCTGTGGAACACAGCTCGTAATACCAAAACAGTGGGTGAAAACAAAGTTAATTGAATTTTAGGAACAACTAGCTCGATAACGTCTAAAGCCTGGTGCACACTGGAGTGTCGTTTATGTCAACATACACGACATACGACTAGTACAATCACATTATCTGTGATTGGCGGAAAGGCGTATGTCAGTTGTGCCTGTGTGCCAAAAGTTGAGTTGTGCTCAACTCGTATGTCAGAGTGCTTATGTCGGCTGTATGCCGAAATTTTCTGGTTTGTTTACTAGTCGTATGTCGTATGTTGTGTATGTTGACATAAACGACACTCCAGTGTGCACCAGTCTTAAGGACAAACTTTCCTGCTACGTTTTAGACATAATACATATCTGTTTTCTGGTTCGGGACGCTCCATACTGTGCTTACTAATATGCCCTTTTCTTGTCCCCTCCATTGCTGTTTCTAATATATCGGTCGTAGAACGTACGGTAAACTAAAGTTAGCAAGAAACGCAGGCAGCTCCAGCACCGAGCAGCCCACCCTCAGAAAGGCACAGACATTACATGTCATGAGTGCCACATAAAAGCCTTCGTCACATGAGCCCGCCGAAACCATTCGCTATATAGTGCCGAGTATGGGAAATGTCATGTCGCGCCCAAAGAAACAATGGCACACACAAAAGCTTTGCACTTTTTATAGGCGATACCAAGGGAAAAGACCTATATTGGACTTGGGGGTTCGATGTTCCCGGGGCTCCATTCTTTTACAAAGACACAGGTCTTTCACACTCGGACAAGTCCATCGAGCAACAACAATACACATACAGACACACATAGAAAGGGGCAAGTGCGGATCCTTTCTGTCGCCCGGACTCTAAAAATAAAGTGCTTCACTGCCCCCCCTTAGTCTGTTGTTCCCGGTCGATCACGACTCCCTTCTTAGCGCGCCTTCCAAGTTCTCTGAACAGCCCGGAGGAGAGACTTTCGGTCTAAGCGGAAACATTGATTTGGGTATCAGTTTGTTACGGGGTACGAGACCAAGGTAGGGCAACAGACAAATCCAAAATTGGACAGTGTACCATAAACCTGATAAGGTAAGATGAGAACAATGTACAGTCCACGGGAATGTCAAAATCAGATGGGTACAGGTTTTCCCCATATCCTGGGCCAGCTTATTGCCAAGACGCCAATAGCCTGTCAAGCTCATCAGCAATCTCACAGGGTGCACAAACATATGCGTCAATCACCCACATTCTATTACGCGTTTCAGTCCCACCCCCGAGAAGAGGCCACCGAACGAAATAATATCAAGCTGGGGTGCATACGACGGGTCCCGAGTTACGAGCAAAAATCCGGTAAAAGTGGTGTACTGCAAGTAGTTGATCATTTCTGTCGAAAGATGGCACTGGTGCCACACCATTTCTCAATGCAATGCATAAACACTATAAACTTTCAATAAGAAATTAAAAGAAAGAGATAATTGAGAAATTCTTTTTCTAAAAATATCTTAAAAAATCGACTTTACTTGCTGTTTGATATTTTGATATTTGATAAATGATTTATTTAAAATTTCCAGAACTTTAACACCATGGAAGTAATAAGAGACACCAGTATTAAAATGAAAACCAGCAGGTAAAGTAGCTTTATACATCCCATGTCTTACTGTCGCAATACCATTTCATTATATTGCACAGTAAATGAGACATTTCGAAGCAAAATTTGCCATGTTGTAACGCCCTAAGAGATACCAGTATATCGTAGCCCTAAGAATTCATTATTGCGTTGGTGTTCCATTCGCAAGCAGGCCGAAGTAACACCAAGAGTCCCCGCGTGTTCTTATGAGAAACGTTCCTGGCTTTTCATTTTGGACGATGGTACTATACATTAGAAACTTGATAGATACGCAGTTTGTGCAGCGCAGAGCTAAAACCAAGTTGTTCTTTTTCCTTTTTTGTCTAGGAAATTCACCACCAATGTACTCGGACGGAAAAAGGAAGACCAAGAGTAATCAAGCAAGCCTCTTTTCTCTGCAAAAAAGGAGGGAACTATTCTCTACATTGATAGTAGAAAAGAAGCGAGTTGTAAATCAATAGTACGTGTAAACGTCACACTACTTTTTATTACTCCTTTCTTTCCTACGAGGGACAAGACTGGCGAAAAATAAATGTGTATCTTCCGAGCGTTAGAAATTCTTCGCTTGGCTTGATTTGAGCTGAAATCAAAGAAGAGGGATTTCGTAAGAGGATGGGCGGAGCCAATAAAACAAGCGCACTCGCCTAGAAGTCTATCTCCCACATTCGAGACCACAAACGATACCCTCGGGCCAGTGTGAGAGACAAACAGACAAAACCCCACTTTTGCTCGGGGCCACGGATTGCTGTGGATCGGCATCGGAATAACCTCAGCCCTTTTATTTTTCTTCACAAGGCAAATTTACGAGCCTAGCCAAATCTGCTTTGGTGAACAACCCCCACAACGACGATCCAAATTTTCGATTTACAAGGACCAACAAGATGCCCAAAATGGTTTCTACTTCCCGGGAACGCCATAGATACCATACTCAAAAGATAGTGCGGGGTGAGGAAAACATACAAAGTCTTAGAAACTCCAACTCTGCACGCTATCTTCTGTTAAACACCTCCATCTCCAACGAGAGAGAGAGAGTATACACGGAGAGCTTCCTCCGTTCTCTTCCAAGTGCCTATATATATAACACCGTTGTCGATCCAAACGATCGAGCTCATGCAAAACTGGCTCAATTTGTCGTCCCGCTCTTTAAAACGGAAAGGAAAATTTTAACCCCGTCGCTTGTAGCTTTTTTCTTTTCGGCGATAGCATTTTCCAATCTAGCTCAACACAGCACAGGGTACCACAAGCATGCAATAAGTAAAAAAATAAAAAAAGGAGAAGCGGGTTTTGCCCCCTGAGCGTTGATGTATGATGTACTATACATGGGTATCTGAAGAGCGTCCTCTGCGTCTCCGTAGGTCCCCTAGGTGCCAGCGTTGGTCTAGCTGGGGTTCACCTTAATGGATCGCCACTCCCTAAGGGGAAACCCCGCAAGCCCTGAAGCAAAGGGTCTCGAAACCCCTCTCCATGCTGGCGGTCACCAAGTGTCAGGTGAGCTTTCCGGCGCTAGAAAGGGTAGGTAGTCCATAGTGGTTTGTTCAGGGAAATCTGATCAGAAAGCTAACCCCTACATACCTTCATTACATTAAAGGTTAAGATAAATGGATCAAATCACGTTACTTCGCCGGGAGTTTTACAAAAATGTACCCTTAGCGAACTCCCCCACGCCAGACTTACAGTAGACGGGGAGTACTAGAGATTTAAGAGGGGATACATTTTAATCTAGCATAAATGTCTGCGAACTATTTATTTCAGGCCCCACAATTGCGGACTGGAGGACTCTAGTAGCTATAGCTCTAGTAACTAGTAGCTATAGGTATTGGAAGGAGGATAGCAGTTCAGTGACGCCAAAGACACCTGCGTGTCTTTTTTATTTTATTTTTTTCTTGGTGAAAGAGCACATCACATCGGATTTTATGAGGTGTGGCATGAAACTGAAAATAGCTTTTCATCTCATTTAGCATTTAATGACGGAGACGACGGTTGCTACATCAAGAATGTGTTTTGGGGATATTTAGTATTTGAAAGATTAAAAGCTGCTGCTGTAGCCTTCCCCCACAGTCAAGGCAGGGAGCGTGGCGTTCGATCGAAAAGCCAGAGGAAGCTATCTAATAATTTTCCTCGTTTTTTTTCCTCTTTGAGCTCCTTTTTTTGGCGTAACAACAGACTAAGGCAGCTCTTTTGTTCTGACGGGCTTTAGCACTAAAACGGCTTACTCGCTTGCCTTTTATCCTATCAATAGGAACCCCGGCTCGTTTTCTTCTTCCTCTTCCTTAACTTGGCGGCCGTCAGTCACAAATAATCCCCGACCCATTACGAAATGAGTTACCAAAAAGCACACATTATGAGGAAAAAACTTGGCAGCGAGAACCAAAGTCGTCGATACGTGTTGGGATCCGGTCGGTCCCACGCGGGTAAAACGCTAACCCTGGGAGGGAGGCGATTGGGTGGGATGAATCCAACCTCTTTTTCTAAGAGGCAGACGCCGGGTATTTTGTCCGTTCCGCTCGGTGGGCTACCAAAGAAAGTGGGGGCCATGCTGGAGACGACAACCAAGGGCTCAGCATTCCATTAGGAACCCACATTTGGGATAAAGCAAAAGCAAAAGAACCAAAAAGGAGAACAACGGCCCGAGTTTGCTCGCGGAAGATTTCTCCGAGTTAACAACAGAAGACTGCAAGGGTACAACCCACAAAACCTCTGCAAGCCTCGGCAAGGAACAACGAGCAAACCTTGTGTTGCTCGGCCAATACATTTAAGTGGCGCCACGAACCAGATGGCGCTTATGCTTATGAACGCGTCAACGACCATAACTAAGCCTATAACGTGC
This sequence comes from Lepidurus arcticus, assembly GCA_003724045.1. Lineage (NCBI taxonomy): Eukaryota > Metazoa > Arthropoda > Branchiopoda > Notostraca > Triopsidae > Lepidurus > Lepidurus arcticus. Next base: position 75,364 of record RJJA01000080.1, on the reverse strand, counting down.
CGTATACCAACTTTAGCAGACAGAGGCCAGTGTTTCCACGTAAATCCGCAGACCAGCGCCAAATGACGCTTTCCGTTTCGTGTTCGTGGCGGAATCCAAGCATGCTTCTCTCCCCTGTTTCCACCCGCCACACATACATTGAAGCTGGGTGATTTTTTCCTCTATCTTCTTTGGGAGGCATCACAGGAACCCTGGTACGCTTTTCATTGATTACGGATGTCTCCATGTGCACCCGCTTCCCGTTCGCCAACTCTCCGCTTCTACCCCCTCTATCCCTACCTTCAAGAATAACACCCCCAATCAAGCGAACGGCAAATTTAAATAATGAAGTCACGTACTGCAAAACAACTAGACGACTCTCCCTCCTTCGTCCGTACACGCATTAGCACGTACCGAGTCCTCCCTTTCTCCGTCTTTTACACTTCCTGGGATTACAATTAAAGCCGCCAAATTAAAACACGAAAATACGACACGGCCTAGGAATCCGTTTCACTCGGCTGAGACTCTGCAGAGTCGCTATTTCTTTCCTTTTCTAAAATGCTAAAAGTTAAAAAAAAGTGAGACCGACGCCTCGTGCCTAGTTCTTGTTCCCCAAAAGCTCTTGGGTGATTACACTCTCCCATTCCCCACCACTCTCAAATACGCTTTATTCACGACTGTATGTTTTGCATTACACGAGACGTAGAACGGAACATTGGGGCAGCAGTAGGAAAGCTTTACTTTGGCCTTAACTTGTGTGTCGTAGATACATCCATGTGTGTGTGTACGGATGTCGGTGCGCTTACTTTAGGGCGGCGCTCCTCGACTGCAGCCAAGGGTCCCCCCTTGTTTGAACAGCTTGCTGCTACACCGCATACCCAAAGCAGCACACACGCTAGCGGCACACCCTACAGTTAAACTCGGCTCAAGACAAACACGAGGGTTTTAGGCCCGTGTAAGACACCCTAACTATCTTTTGCCCTCAGGGAAAGCATGCCAGTACAACCGGCGGTCGCTACAAGTCTCTCGTTATCCTACATCATTAGCCAACCTGTGGCCGTACTGTGGCAGCGAGTACCGGGGGTGGTTTATCTTGCTCGCGGAATTCGATACTCCGATGGATCACGTAACGTGGCAACGTTTAGAAAAACAGCGCTGGGAGTGACGCGGGGATCACGCTAGACAAGGTTGGCGTGAAGCGTGAAGCTTTATACCCTCTTCGTCGAATCTTTACTTGGCTGAAGCATGATCCAAAACTCTCTACTCACGCCATTATACCATGTAGTCGGAAGTTCCAACCGGAACCGCTTAACTGGGATGCCAGCCGCTTCGCTAACGAGCCAAACATTGGAAATCCCAAAGACCCTTCTTACAAGGCTCGACCTTATTTTTTTCCTTTTAGGTTGAATTGGACACCAGATACTTTAAGCCTGCGGAGGGAGGATTTGTTCCTCGCCTTCTCCGCTCTTGCAAATGACCCGAACAAGTCGTGGATCCATGCCCCTGGGGCATGCAGTTACGAGAAGAATACCGCGGGGTTAATATCGGGGTAGAAAGGAACTGTTACCGACTGTAGTGTTGTGTGTTTCTCTGTACTCGACGACGACTCGTGTGCATGTTAGAGAATACTTCCGTTTCCAAGTGCCAATCTAAGAGTTCCAAAGAGAGCCTCCCTTCGCCTGTTATCCGTGTGGGGTACATGGGGTAACGGGGAGGATAAAAGATTCGATTTTTTTTTTCACCCGCCCGCATTCGCTGAGAAAAAGTGTATCATTATCAGGACTTTTCTTTGTCAACAATTCTAGGCTGTTTTTCTTCGCTCCGTGTCTGCTCCAAACCTGACTTGGCTATTTCTGGTATGGTGGTTTGTATGTGGAAGGGCTTTGGCGTCTCATTGATGTGCGATGACAAGTTCCGACTTTTTCTTTATCGCATTTTATAGCGTCAATCCTTTCTCGCGCCAAGGCATGGGTATTTTCTAAGGAAACCAAGCAAACAACTTTCTTGATCGCTTCTTTCTTGACTTTTCATTCTAGGCACACAATCCCCCTGAATACCTACAACAAGACCTAAGATACCAACTGCTGATACGACCGATTCTCTCAAGAATACACAACTTGGTGTTCAGCAAGGATCAATCCCCCTTTTACTTCGTTTGCCTCAACATTAAATTCCCCCCCAAAGGAAAGGAACTTGAGCCACGGATAAAGATCCAATTCAAATATCAAACAGGGATAAAAAAGAGGCACACACTGAGTTAGTCAAACAAGGACGTCCAACGGTGAGGAGGATAAAAAAACGCCAAGAAAAGAAAGATAACAACCCAAGAAATCCACATAATCGGCCCAAAACGACCACTAAAGGTTGGCTTGCCCAGGGCAAAACCCCAACCCCAAAACATGACTGAACGGGTATAATAGTAGCCTGCATTTTTACCTGCTTTGTTGCCGTTATTGTTGTTGTTATTGTTGTGACTGGCCATCGTTTTAATGGTCATGTGAGCAAGGGATCCAGGGCCAGGTCCGGGGCCAGGTCCGGTGACCAGATCGGGTTTGGGCTGTGGAAGCGCGAGGGTGGCGGGATGGCCGGCGAGAGCCATGGTCGCCGCAGGCATCATCAGGTTAAGGGTAGACATGGCGGCAAGCATGGGACCGGGTCCCTGGTTTGTGGGTGCTGGCCGGGGCTGGTACAAAGAGTACCAACTCAGGAGCAGGTCTTCGGCCGCCAAGGGGTCCGTTGTGAGGGAGGCGGCCGCGGCGGCGGCGGCAGCGGCTGAAAGGGAGGATGTTCTAAAATCCCAACGTCGGCTCTCGGGCCGTGGGTAGTTCGACGAGTCCGCGGAGTGAGCAGGGAAGTACGGGACGTTGGCCGCTGCCGTTGAAGTTGCAGGCAAGTAAACAGGTAGCGGCGCACCGTTAAAGCCGAGCCGCTGCACGTTACCGGCTGGATGCGCGGGGTAGTTTGCAGTCGGAAAAAAAGTGAGGCCTTTAGAACGCGACAGACAGTCTTTAGAAACAAGCCGTAGATACGACACATACGCTTTATTATATCGATTACGGAAGGCTTCCTAAGAGCTTAATCTCTCTAGAGACGCTCAGTTCCCAAAAACTTTGGATGCGTTGCTGGGGCAATACATAGTCAAGTTTGTAAGAATGAAGCTTTGTCTCATTGCGCAGAGAAGGCGAGTATCAAAGAAAGAAGCGAAATCTGGACTTCCAAGAAGTACGGATTACTTTTCTTTCGAATTTTTTCTTTTCTGTAATGTCTAGCGCATCAGAAGACAGGCATGCGGGTGTGCTCCTCGCACACTTTTGAACCAGAAAAGCATTTTTTGTGTTGTACTAGGAGTATTGGTTATTACTTGGATAGCCGGACGTTTCGAGCGGTAGTAGAATGGGTGCCTGAGGCGACGAATACCCGTAGGGCGCCGTGGTCGAGCGGCACACTGTTTTCAAAAGTTCTTTGCCGGGGAAAATCGGACCAGCCGACTTTTCTGCGGTCGACTTGAGCCAATCGCCGGAGGGTAAAAGCGACAATTCCCAGGGTTCTAAAGGGACCAGAGAAGCGAGTGTCGTGGGCGAGAGCGGGGTAGTAGATGTTTCGGGCTCGGAGGATACTTTTCCGTGGTGGAGGAACGGACCCTCGCTGCCGGCCAAGTTGACCACATCCAGGGCGAAAGAGGCAATTTTTTGTGTGTCAAGGAGACAACAATGGGAGGGAGGCGGTATTTCGCCGGAGATTATCTTTCGCCGGTTTTAAGAGAGTTCGTTTGAAGAGCGCGATATCATTGACGGCAGATCAAGACGAACGAGCGAACCGAGAAGACCAGAGCTATTGAAAAGGGCGACCCTTCCCGTTTTTTCCAGATTAAACGGACATCGGCGGCAGGGGTGTTAACCGGCTTGATCCCTGGAGAGGGAAAGAGATCAGGCAAGAGAATGTCTTTTTAGTGTTCGTGCGGCCTCTGACCCTTCGGACGCGTCAGCAATGGCATTCCAACCCTGTCTGCGGAATTCACTTTTCCTTCAGTAGACCATAAAACTCGAGAGCTGTCTTCCTTGCGTCCGTGAAAGTCGGTTTTAAAGCTGCAAGGTAGCACGAACCCAGTTTTTGAGAGAGGATTTCCAGGAGCGAGTGCGAGGGGGTTGGTCAGTCACCACAATTAAATGACCCACTGGAGCAGAAGCCTTTTCCGTGTGATTACAATTTCCCCTATCCTGCGCTACATACCACAAATATTTGTCTATCACTTGTACGGCCGGGGGCAACACGCTCGACTCGCACGCGGAATGTCACGAATTTCCTTCCCGAAGATATTCAGAATTGGCTGTTCGAGCGTAAGAGCGGGTGCTTTTTAGAGAGACCGGCAAACTATGGTACCAACTTTGTCTTGTGAAGCTGGAATGCAAGCAATACTTTTTCGTTCACCAACAAAATAACAGTTCGGGGATAGCAAACAAACCAATTACAAAAATTAACAACGTTAGACTTTAACTCCACTAAGAGCTGACCAGCAACGCTTCACTTAATAAGGACGTCTACTCTAGCCAAGCAACTCCTAGCAACTCCGGGAATTCGGGGAGAACTCCGCGGTCCATTTGGGTAGTCCGGACTCCACCAACGGGGGAAATAGCGCGCAGGCGCCCTCAACGGGGAAACTAACCCGCGGAAGAAATAGTGAGAGCGGAAGACCGGGGTTGTGGTAGGGTGTGTGGAGTGCGGACCCAGAAGGGAACGAAGGGTGAAGAGGGGGTCATGTCCAAACAAAATATCAACCTGAACCCAAGAAAAAGAGGGCGGTAGAGTACTGGCGCTGTTGGAGGGCAAGTTCGGACTAATATTGGCGGAGATGAACCCATCGCGTCTCGCCGTACACACGCAAAAAACTGCTTTACGACTATTGGGAAAGGGCGGTCACAGCTAGCGCTCTTCCTTCAATTTTTATCTGTGGTTTCTTTGGCCGTACCAAGCCTTTGACATTGGTTACCACCAACGGTTTAGGGTACGCTTCCAATATGCACAGTAAACGCTACTCAAATCGGCATAAGTGATCGATGGACTTTTATTGGAACTTATTGCTTCGCAGCTCACCTATAAATTCCTCGAGAAAACTTGCCTACATCCTTCGCCCACATCAACCACGTACGCACTATACTTCGCTGCAGGGCAATATATTTTGTATCATAACTTATAACGCAGTTGTGGGCTTTCCGATTTACTTGTTTGTTTTTTAAGTACATTAAGTCTGTACCAAAACCCCTGGCAGACTTATGGGGAAGAAAGCTCGAAAAGCCAAGAATCAGTCAATTCTTTGTGAATTCGCGAAATGTCACGGAGGCATATAACTTCCAGAGCAGACCATCATTACTGATAAGGTGCGGGAAAAACCTGGTTCGAAAGTGTGAGTCGAATTCCGTATTGGCTATACGACTGTGCGAGTGATGGTGGTGTGCTACATCTGCTGTCGTAAAATACCCATCCGAAAAGTTACACTAACGCATAACAAATGCATAGCTCACAGTACTGCTATAAGACCTACTGCTTCAGCCCCCCCCCCCCGTCATAAAATCATACGACCTCCACATTTGCTAGTCAAGATCTTATCTCTAATACTCACACATGGCAAGTCATTCCCTGGATTCCATGTCTTTTTCCTTTCTATCTAACATTTTCCGCCCTGAACTGGAAAACTCTGAGAAGGGAGAAATAAAACCAGACAATCCCTAATTGTGACAACAACAGACCTCTCAACCGAAACAAAACGACCTTCCAGTCTTCGCACTTGTAATAGACCAAGAGACGTCGAGTCAAAGCCTGCGTAGTTCACTCCCGAATACGTGGCTGCGTAGTTCGCTTAGGAAGTCCCTCGCCCCCCCTCCCCCTCTGGCGCTACCCCTACCGGCAGCAACCTTAGTTATTGTCATTGTCGTACATGAAGATGTAATCAGTCGCCAGAGACGGAGCGCACGCTAGGTTCATTATTTGTCACCCTCCTTTATTCAGAGGCGTGGTACAGTTCCCCTCCCACTTTTTAACGAAATGAACTCGTGCTCTCTGAAAATGCGATCCCAGAACGAGTTCTGGATGAATAAAAAGAGAAAAGGGCGCAAAAAGATGAGTTCGTTTGAACCTAGACTATGATCTCCCCACCCCCTTTCCCTTGGCAATCTCCAAGCCCCGGGTGAAAAAACACCCAAAAACAAAACAACTTTAGATGAAAGTCCCAACTCGCACAATATAGTAAATGAGAGCACGCAATGAGACAGGCGTCATAATCTAGGGATCGCAAGTGCAACTCGGGGAGTGAAATAACAAAAGAAGCTCGGGGCCAACCCACTTCATTCCTCAAGGAATTAGCCAGTGGTTCTTACCGTCCCCCGGAATTACAGCCAAGTAAAAGTGCATAATACCCGAGCTCTGTACATTCGCACTCATTAAAGCGAAAGCTCTTTCCTACCCGAAGTTTCGTCAAGGAACAGAAGAATATCTGCGGATTACAAAGCCCCACAAATACACACACGCAGCAAAGCAAGCTGCTCCAAGCTCAGTATTAAGCACCCAAAATTGCTTCCCTGGAACCTTCAATGAAAACCTAATCAATTTAATTTTGCTCACTGATATAGCTTTGGGAACAGGTTGAGAGGCAAAACTCAACTCCTTGCCCTGTGAATTAGTCGCTTGATACGGAGTAAGAAGCTGCTGTGCTGCCAAACTTGGGAGCCAACAGGGAATGCGGGGGAGAAAGGTGGCTGAACACAGGAAATTTGCCTGGAACATGGTTGGTTTTAGTTTGGACTTGTATAAGGGGGTAATAGACTGGCTTGTCTGTTTACCGTTGGGTTTACTTCTCGCGGTTGTTTCAGAACTTTGGTTCCAGTAGAGCTTGCTGCGCTGCTCTATAGTCAGATAAAACTCCCCAAGTTCTCGCACAGCTCTTATTTATGCCCCTTTACCAGAGTTGAGTTTTAGGTTGGCCGACATATACCTCCAGTTCGCCACTTTCTGCGTCCTGATATATATCCTATCGTAGATGCCTCTTTTTGTGACCACTGGTTATTACAATCAGCCGCTGTATGGATCACATTTGAAACTACGATTCGACAGGCTAAAATCCAGTGAATCGGTTATTAGAGTCACACTTTCGGATACTAGAATCAATTTCCAAAGAATCTTCACCGTATAGTAACGAAACTACAGTAATGATTGCTGCGTGGACTGTATACATACTTGCTCTATATAGGTATAGGTATGTTATTAAATCTAATTACGCCTCTTACTCCATGAGCCCTTTTTATTTGCTTTACTCTTTAAATAATCCATGAGCCCTTTTTATTTGATTTACTCTTGAAATAAGAAGGCCGTTAAGCAGCCCCCACACTAGCAACCATTTAAATTTTTAAAGAAGAGAAGAAACGGTTAATACAGTAATGGGCTCAGTTTTTAGCCTCTGTGACGTTGGTTTTGCGACATTTGCTCACCAAGTGTATGTGGTGTATGCCATGGAAACCTGCCCCGGTCAATAAGTAACGCTTTGCCCAGCTTTTGGTCCAGCAAGTCCGGTTTGAGACAACGAGGGATAGGCGTTCAAGCTTCCCATCATTCAAAAACAATTTCCTACCCAAAGTCCACACAATCTGGTAGTCATTTCCTAAACGCTGCAACTAAAACTCCGCCGCCTGGGAGGTAAAAGCCTTTTGATCGATTAAGTAGGTACATAAGTTATTAGCCGAAATTAATAGTAACTTTCAGGGAACGCCCACGTGGCTAATTAAAAGGGTCCGGGTTAGGTTACCGTAAGCTCAAAAAACTCTAAAAAATTAAACATATAACTATAACATATAAATACTTAAACATATAAATATAACTTTGAAACGGAACCAAAAAGAAGCAATAGAGAAGTGCAGAGAAGTGACAATGGATTCGCAAGCGTTCGTGCAGCCAAACCGCGAGTTGGTTCGATAATTACCAGTCAGAACGACACACAATAGGGCTAAGTATCTTTGCATAGAAACAGCAATACTCCCAAGCAAGCTAGGATATTGAGCGGGATTTGTTTAGCTTGGGTGGATTGGAGGAACGTACGAAAAACTTAGAACACTCCCATATAGTTCAGTCGTGTCCGGTTTGGGCTTAAAAGTCGCGATTTATCTGCTGGGCGCAAACATAAACTTTTTCTAACACAAGAAAAAGGTGAAATATGACCAGTAGCGAAAAAGGAGGAAGTCTAATCCTATATTGAATGGTGAAGTGCATATCACATTACCCTTGCGGTGGAGGCCACTCTGTGCCAAAATATAGTTCTCGAAAAAGTTGAAAGCACTCTTTTCTCAAGTGCTAAAAGTTCCATTCCAAAAATCCTGCTGCTGCATACATTCCGCCTCGCGGGACGTAACACCGATGAAAACCATACCCTTTTACTCTCCCTTTGGCAGAAAAAAATGTCCCATATAAAGACAAGGAATTGTAAATATTGGTGCGGCTGTTCATGACGGCCCAGAGCTGAATTGGGAGCAAGCGAATGTTCCCGCCGAATAAAGATAAAAGTTCGCAAATGGATCTTTGTATCTCGCCAAAAAAGTACCCTACCATATACCATAGGACTGCTGCACCACTCCCCAAATTTTCAGAAAGGACGGCGTTTTTGTGCCCCCTCCCCCCATTTCAAAAGGCCAAGGAGAAAACAGAGAAACTCAGGCGTGTTGGATGCGCGGACCAACGTAGTCTTTTGGCCGGTTTCTGGTGTAAAGTTCTGTTATACTGCCTAGCTACTCTCGGGAGTATTTGGTATGCAGATGATAACGGCGTCCATCTCGGACGAAGAGACAAGTTGCTGGAAGAAGCAGACCTGTTTTGCATTCAAAGTGACGACTCGCTAGCCATGACAACGTTTTCCCTCCATATACCGTATAGACGGATTCACAAAGCTATATACCCTCAGCAGTTCTTATTTCGCTGGGGCTTCAAGAAACGTTCCCCTTATTGCGTGAGCAATTCTTTTCCCTGTTCCTTGTTCCCCCTTCGCTCATGCACGGGAATTTACAGAAATTACATAGACTTTCATAATACAGTAGACGCCGTTTATTATGATCACTGGTCATTAGAATCAGTCGCTTTATGGAATCCAATTTTAAAGCAAGGATTCAAATGATCAATTCATAGCACTTGAATCCGTTATTGAATCCGTTACTGAATCGGTTAATCACCCTTTCGGATATTAAAATCAATTTCAAAAGAATCTTCCCATTTACAGTAGCGAAAGTACCGTAGTGATGACTACAGGGACATTGCGTATTGACTTTTACATCCTTTTGACCAATCCTGTCACTTCCAGCCTACGATGACGCTTACGCAGAAATCCCTTCTAAACTCATAACCAATTAAATGAGCAGGTTATTCAAGGGAATGACCAGTTCCTATTGACTGGGGAAATTAGAAGGGATATCGTGTTCAGAACACGGCCTATACTGAGGAGTAGGCTTCGAAGGCGCAGTGGTAGTTGTGTTTTAGACGTGCGGTTATACAAAAATGGCGGCGAGCAAGAAAAGAGTCGATTAGAATGTAAAAAAAAAGTTGCGACTCGTTGAACTGTATAGGATGGCCACTCGCTTTTACCCGTCTTCCGACGATTTTAACGTGTAGTGTAAGAAGAAGTACTCGGGCGGTGACGCCAGGAGCCTTTCGTGCTCTCTACACTCGTGTCATATAGGAAAAAGGAACTGTCTTGGAGCAATTTCCATTCGGGGCAACGCGGCAAATTGGACGATCGCTTAGAACAAGCGACACTATGCACATGATAGTAAGACTTGGGAATAAAATCCGAAAGATCTGACAAAAGAGCCTAACGGTCCTAGATCCATGTGGATCGGGTCCTGCCTTTTGGCAACCCCGGGGTTAAGAGCAAATTGCTTCTCTGCTGTGACTTGGGGTCGTTTGAGATGTTACAAGGTCCCAACGCAAGTGAAATGATAGGATGTGAAATTAGCCCTTGTCCCTGTGCTCCAACAGTTAAACGAGCTTAAGTCTTGTGCTCCCTCCTGCCATCTTGCTTGGCGACAAAAGAGCGGATCCAAATGAAACACGTTTTACGAGGCTCTTGACTTAAGGAAGTAAACGGCTGGCCCAACGAATTCCTTTTGGACACTATTACTAGCGTCTACTGCCAAGTAATGACAACTTGCCGTTTTCATTTAGGGACAAGTACATTTCCGGCATGCCAGTTTATTTGGCCTTCTTTCACCCACCCTAACCCCCAAGGCAGGCACAAGGAACCTCCCGAAACTTTTAACTAGCGGCTTTGTCCATGCTTGCTTGCTTGCTGCTGGTCCAGTGCTGCTGCTGGTCCAATGCGGCTACTGCTTACAGCCTCTTGGGCGGTAATGACGCAAGCACTTACAACTATTAACCCACGTCAATAATTTGGAACCGAGAACACTATGGTAATAATGGCCTGGGTCGCGATTCTGTTGGTGGAGCAACCAACCCTTTAAAAGACTGTATTATCCCCTTCTCCGTGCTAACCCTCACCAACCCCTTTCGGTCCCCGCAACCAACCCCTATTGGCCGGGGGCTACCCAAGATTTACGCTGCCCGACTCTCTTGTCTTGCTTAATGACAGTGATATCCGCGAGATACGCCAAAGCAAAAAATACTAAAAAAAGAGTCGATTGCTAAGCAAGGGAATCGCGAGTAGAAGCTTCCCATTCTGCGATTCTCGCGGCTCGAATGGGACCTTGCATATACAGCGAAATGCAGCACAGAACATAATTTAGCGTTCCCCTCGAAAAACTATTTCACTCAAAACAAAAAGCAGCATCCTCGTTGCCCGCCTCTTTTGTTCACGCCCAATGTTCTGAAGCAGTCCACAACAATGGCACCATATAATATGACGCTCTGACATTTTGGGTTGAAAAGACTCGCCATTCCATGCATTTTGACCGCAGCAATGTAAATGCTGCAGCTTTTGTTTTCCAACGAGACCATTCCTGCCGCGCCAAAAACTTTCGCCCGTCTTCCCGGAGATAAAGAATGAAAAGAACTTGCACCGCTATACACCAATATGCATAGCCAGCTATTTCATAACACTGCATTCCTTTCCGTTCCGTTTCAACCCTCTTTTTGGGTGGGTTTTACTCCTTTTTCTGCTAGAGAAACCTGCTAGAGAAAACAGGAGCCCATGCATACGGTATTTGCTCCAATTATGCGAGATAGGGAAATGGTGTCACTAGTCAAACTGTCGTCCCGCGCTTCCTGACTCCCAAGATCTCTCTCTCTCGCTCTTCCTAACGCTTCAGTTTCGATAAATCTTCCGCTGAGCAGCGCCAGCCATTCTGTTCCTTTGGTTTACACTGCAAGGTCTGCGAGGCCCGACTTTTCGGCTGCGAACCATGCAACTCACGCACGGATTTGATTACGACGATACCCAATGTCTCATTCCGAAAGCGCAGCGGCAAAGACTGCTACACACTTACTCTCTTTGCGTCCGGACAATTGCTCCAACATTGGGCTCTGCCTGCTAAACATAAATGCTTTATACTCCCCTTTCCTGTTGCCAGCCCTTCAAGCTACAAAGCGCCTACATTCCATCCCCGAGATCTTTATTAGGTTTACTTTCACTTGGCCTAAGCAAGACTGCCATTGCAATGAAGGATTCCGAAGCACAGTTCCATTTCTGTTCACTAAACAAATTCAAACCGGGTACAGTACCTTGCTACCGGCGAACTTGGCGCGCCACAAAATATTTATAAATTAAAAAACAAACAAACAAAAACGTTCATCTCCACAAAAGGAACTTAAGGTAAAAAAAAGTCCTAAATAATCGCTGAATGTTTTAAGGGGAGGAAAACCAAAGGACATATTCTCCCATAACTTGGCCAATTTCACAACACGGCCCTTCCAAGCCCATCTGCTTCCATGTTAATGTAATCAGCTTTCATAATGAAGAAAACGTGGCTGTAAATACGTGAAGAGCCAGCCTAAAAAGCCCGTAGCCCCATCTTTTAAATAACAGCACGCGAGTAAAAGCGAGTTAAGCAAGTTAGCAAGATTCCAAAGTTTTCGTTCGTCCCCTTTTTTAGTTTTTTAGTTCATTTTTTTGGGGGGGGTTTGCTTTTTCCACCTCGACATTTTCACTTGAATTTAGGGCTAACGTCGCCTTTATAAAGGTATACATTTTAACTCGCGTGAGTGACTCGCCGTCCTTAGACCTTAAGAGTAGAACCCGGGCCGTGAGTACTTTTTCACAGGAAACTAATTGTTGCTAATACATAGCCAGCTTCCACCCAAAGACGCTCGATCTGTATGTATCACAAGATGTAGACTATATACATGGCAACAGCTGGGACAAACTATGCAGCGACGGTTGGGGGGCGTTCTTTAAGCGTCACGCGTCAGCACTGGTGAAGTACAACAATCCATTTGCTGCCACACAACAGCAAAAAAACCCACTTCATTAACACCACCAAGAAAAATACGACCTACCCCGCCTTTTCCTAACTTCATTCCAAGCTCTTGCTTCCCCCCCCCCCTTTGCTTCACACGGAGAGTGCAGATAAGGAATGAAAAACAGCAAGAAAAAACAAAAAATAACCCAAGTTTCGACCTCAATCACTGCTCGCCAAACCTTCTAGAACTACGAAACCCCCCTAAACCGGGCAGGGAAAAACTAGATTAAGGGTTAATCTTCGGAATCTTTTGTTATCCAAAGATTCAATCGAGCTCAGTTCTTATTTCTTTCATTTTTCTAACTTTTTTCCACCGTGTTTGGGCTAGAAATGGCTCCCATTGTTCAGAACCTCTGGACTGGCCTCTTTTTTTCCAACTAATAGGAGGGTTTCTTTCGGAAAGTGCAAAACATTGCTGCAGATACATAGATAGAAAGCGGACCCTGGAGGCGTTCCTTAACAAAGCGAGTCGTTCTGAAACCGAAGGCAATTACCTAGAAAAACCTAACGTTTCTGTATGTTGCTCAGCTCCATGTAGCCTTCCTCATCAGACATCAAAGACTGTGCAGTTAGGCTAAGAGTGGGGGAGGGGAGGGGGGGATCTCAATTCAAGAAGGGAAAGGACCAACCAAGTCAAATTTAGTCTGACTTGTATCGTAAACAAAAGACACGACGTTTTTCCCGCCACTGGGACGGATTAACCTCCCATTACTGCTAACGAACGCCACACAAAGACACATACACAACCGTTAACTTCTAACAACATGATTTTCAAAGGCCAAAAAGGGGACGATTTCAAGTCCATAGATCAACTTTACAAAGCCGGCTGGGTTACTGGTCGAATTAGGGGAATCTCAGAACGTTGAATCAAAATTGGGTAAAAAAAAAAAAAAAATATGCCACGTGGCAATTTATGGTTAAATGCCTTTGACACTTCTAGCAGCATAAAGACTTCGGGCGGCGAGGGGGAGGGGCCGCAATAACATTCTGCTGCAGTGTCTTGCAGCTCCGCTTAACAAAACTTTCCTTACCACCCTCCTCCCCCCAAAAAACTTCCTACCTCCGAACCCAATTTCCAAAATTCGTTGTCACGATGATTAAAGACTCTCTCCTTTGCCACATATACCGCACTACTTAAAATTCTCCTTCTGCCTTTCATTTCAAGTTGGGCAATCTTAATTACCACCACTCGGGTGGAGCTGCCTGTGCTCCAGTCAAACGGCTTGTCTTCCAAAGATTTCACATTCCCAAGTAGCTATAATAAGGCTGCGGCGACGTCAAACTGCCACCTCTCAACCAGTGCCAGCTCTACTATCAATTTCCGAAAGTCTAAAATACTACAATTCATTTCAGAACTGTTATGCCATCACCGCTGATACCGCTGGTCGTGAGATTTCCATCCAATATTTCGTCGTCGTTAACAATTTACGTCCTTTGAAGATTCCAAGTACTGTCCATGATAACCGATACCTCTACAACTGAGTGATTTCGAATTTGCTCCTGCATTTTTAGAATTACCTAAGCTGGAAAATTCGAAGAAAACCCAAGTTGGGGCCTGACATCCCCGAACTTCGATGGAGAGCAATCCCTGTAAAAACCCTACACATGAAAAAGAATGGACCTCATTCGGGTGATAAGGTCGATGAGTCGATGAACTTTTGGACATATTTTCGGTGTGAAGCCAAGCTCCAAAGCGCCTTAGAAGATATAAGCCTGGCTTGACAAGGATTAACTCTATACAAGATTTTGAGCCCTCCAGACATGACAACATGGACGTGTTGAGCGGGGATTCCATGGTGTGGCGTAAGATTGAGTCACACGATATACATGCATCGCGTAATTCGACTTTGCGAGGCAGAAACGACCCCCCAAAACAGGCCCCAAAAAAGACAAAAAGGCGGGAGAATGTGACTTACTGCTGGTGTCCTGTTTCGGAGTATTGCCTGGTGAGGTGGCCCAATTCACTTTCATCTCCTAGGGGAAAAAAGACACAAGAGCATAAACATGAGCAACAGAGTAAGAACCTTTATTTTTGCCACCACACGACGCCAAAAAACAGTGGGGAAAAGGAAGCAAAAACACCCAATATATCGTTTTCCGTTTCTTGCTGAGTACTCAATACAGGTAGTACACTATCGAAAATGTATTAAAAACATTAAACCGGAGGCCAGCAACAGTCTTGCCCGTATTGGAAATTTTCGAGTTTTTTTTTTAATTTTCGAAATTTCAAGGTTTTCAAAATTTTCCCATGCTCAATACATGAACTCGTAAATACTTCGTTTACCGTTCGCCTACAAGAATCACGTCTGTTCCGAGTGAAAAAATAAATCATACTTGTCTCTTTTTTGAATTACAACCGAACTTGGCGGTGAAAGCCCTATGAAACCTTTGCTCCTACCGAACTATCAATAAGGGCAGGCAGCCCGGCATAGGTACGAGGAGAATAAGGGAGCAAGGGGTAATGGTGATGGAGTACCACGTTACCCTTTTGGTACCTGCCACGGAAGTGGCACGGCAGCCAGCGAAATTAATTCACCGACGAGTCACACGATAAAAAGGCTTCAATAGTTGTCATCTTCCCCGCCCCTTTTCCCAAGATATTCACGTAGGCTTGCTTTCCGACAGTTTCCTGTTAAGTTAGAAGAGGCGAGGCATAAAAGTTAACGAACTCCAACACAGTGGTATGCTAGGTTGGGCTCGGGCTGTTTCTGCCGCCACTGGAAGATAACACAGTTTAAGCTACTCAATGAGACGTAGTGAAGGAAAGCACTACTTAATGGGGAAAACCTGTACATCCAGCTTCCATGGGATTCCAAAAAAAAAGATTCCACGGCGGAGGTAAAAGCTTAGTTAGTTTACACTTGATCCCTTGTTGAACAGTCTATGAAGAAGATTTTGGTTCTCAAAACTTGCGGCGCATGGCAAGTTACCGAGTCATAACCCCTGAAAAGCTTCTACAGGGAATTCTGTTTAACACACATACAACAAAAGAACCGTCAAGTTCTTTTTGTGTGCCAACCTTGCTCTGAACCCAATTTCCCTGAACTTTTTTCTTTTCTTTTTCGCAACAGTGCAAGTAAGAACATGAAATGTAAGAATCCATCAATTCGAAAAGGCGCTCAGCAGAGAACTATTTAGGATTCTTGGAGCTGGCCGGTTTCCGCACACACAGCATAAGAAACAAAAGGGGTTGGTGTGGTGTATACGAAACATGCAAGAAGATAAAGCTCCATGCTTGTCCGATGATGGATCGTTGCTCCCGTTCAGTGGATTCGGTGCCAAATAATAATTTTAAAAAATACTAAAAGCAGCCCAAGTAATTTCCCTTTAAAAGTGAATTAGATAACCATAACGTACAGTAGTCGCCAAAAAAATGACCCCAACAAACCATACTGTCCTAATGGCCCGCAACGGCGTGTCTGGAAACAGTGCTGCGAATAGCCGTACTGCTGTTTCGTAGTGCTGTTCCCAGATGCACAGTTGCGGGCCATTAGACGGTATGGTTTCCTGGGGTCGTTTTTTTGGAGAGTACGTACATAAGAGTGCCGACAACGCAATCGGCAGCCATAAGCCTGGGTGCTGGGTCAACTGTGCACAGTTGGTCAGCTTTTTTTACGCCTTATTTCCCTTAAAAGAACTTCTCCCATAATCCAAAATACAGCAATATACTCATAACTCCTCGTCCAAAGGAAATCGACCCTAACAACGAAAAAAACACACTCACTTATTCTTATACGCTCTGCACAAACAGTGGCATGTAAACTGGAATGATCTACGCAGTTATCGTGTCTTGCGGAAAGACAGAATACGGAGCGATAGGACATGAATTGTCGAATAAAAAGGTGCATTAAACGTTACAAACTGCAGCTGTTGTTCGGAGCAAGTTACGCTTCTTTTCCCGTTGCAAATTCACCATCTTGGAGTTTACCGCTCGTGCATATGCATTGTACATTGCTGCGCAAAGGAGCGGGGAGAGGAGAAGAAGGAGAGACGGAGAGTAAGTTAGTGTTCCTAACTGTTATACAACGTTACAAGCGAAGAGAAGGGGAAGCAGCGAGCAGCGTTCAATGAGCCCATCAAGCCGAGCGTTTATGTTAATTGTTTTCCCGCTCCGTTGACAAAGACGAACGGTTGACTCCCTCCCAAGTCCATTTCAGGACAGGGTTGGGAGGGTTGGGGACTTTCCCACTACTCCGCAGCACCGGAACTTCATTACTGTCCAAGTCCGCGTTTTAATTAAGCTAAACTTCTATACCGTACTACACCATATCCTGGGCTGTTGTTTGCTCCAACCCTCCCACCCATTCGCCCATTTTTATTTTTTCCCCCAGCAAACGGAAAGTTTGCAACAAGTCCCTCCTTCTATTCTTCCAAACAGGAAAGGAATCCCCTTTTTTCCCAGAATTAAGATTCGGAAGAAATTAGCGATTTTTAAAAATTTTTATTCAACTACAAGCCCAGCAATTTCTTGCTTCGTGTATACCAAGTACTGGAACCCGTCAACTGTATACACATCCATCACCGAGTTTAGCGACTAGGACCGGGGGTTGGTTTCTTGGGCGGGGGGAAAGGTCGAATACGGCGGAAGACGCCACTAGCCTGGGCTTTGATGGCTGGCTCTTGTAACGGAGCCTAAAGGACGGAAATGATTCTGTCGGGACGGAAGTGCGACTCTTATCACAACTTTTACTAGAGACGAGTTTATGGAATACAGGCATGGTATCTCGTCGTTCTATTGTCCTAGGACCTATCCAGTGACTTTGGCGTAAAAACAATAAAAAAAGAGGAAAAAAACGGGAAAATTCGCCGAAATGTGGTGCGAATTAAAGGACAGTACAGTAGGGTTGTTTAGTAGTTTCTTGCTATTACAACGAGGCTTCTTTTGGTCGAAAATGCTATTTGGCAGGTGTGAGAACTCGTAAAAATACATCCTACAAAATTTCAAACCTTTATATAGCTTCTATTTGGGTTAAGGACAAGAGAAAAAAGCTGGTCTATAAGCTCGGGCAAGGCGGTTCTCGATGTACCTAACGATGCTATAAAAGGTTGAGGCATTTTTTTTTTCGTTTCTTTCGCGGAGGAAACTTTAACGAAAACGAAACTGTCCAGTAACGGCAAGCCACGGAAAAGGAAACAAAAGAAATACAGCTCTTTTTGTGGAAGAAGCAAGAAGCAAGGACATAGCCGACTATAGCGGGGAACGAAACGAGAAACACGAAAAAGCGAGCGGCAGCATCTCAAATGTAATAAGCTCAATATCTGCCAGACGAAATAAAAACAGATCCTGGCCATTTGGCCGCCATCTTGGACATCAAATATGTAAATCAAGAAGGGGCGCCCGGCCCGGCAAGGAAAAAGAAACAACACATACGACAGTCATAGCTTTCAGTCAAGACTCAAAAAGCCCTGAGAGGTGAGCTTAGAAAGGGGTGGTGAGAATGGACGTGGCAGGAGAGCTGGCGTAAACAAGAAGATCCGGACGGAACACGCTAACTACCGGCGGAATCCATATATGCAACAGGGGGTTGCTAGTGGAATCGCTAGGGCGGCCCCCATTCCCTTCGTACCCTTCGTAGGGTACAAGAAAAGTCACCCAAGAGAGAGCAAGGGCTCACAACTCTTCCTTCACTGTCTCTTTTTTTATGCGTCCTTGTTACAGATGAATCCTATACTATAACTGTAGAACATCTCTGTTTCCTTGGTGACCGCAATGTAAAACCGTACATAGTCCGCCATCGAGGGAACCTTGGGTACTTTTCGGCCGGAAAAGACAAGCCTAGCAGACACTTGACGTATTATCCTCATCGGTTTGGACGCTAAAGTCATTGGGTCGTGAAAAGATATATATGTGAAAAGATGAATATATATATATATATATATATATATATATATTGGATTTTCTGGAGTTCTCCTTCTATATACAGTGGACGTTGCTTATTGTAATCACTGGTTATTAGAATCAGCCGCTTTATGGAATCAGATTTTAAAGGACCGATTCCAACTGAATCCGTTATTAGAATCACACTTTCGGATATTGGTATCGATTTCAAAAGAATCTTCGCATGTACAGTAACAAAACTATACAGTAGTGATTGCTACGTATACTTTGCATATGGACGAATGGCATTGCTTTTACGTCGTTTTGACCAATCCTGTCATTTCCAGCCTACGATTCCCTTCCAGTCAACTAAATGAGCACGCTATTCAATTGAATGACCAGTTCCTTAAATTGACTGGGAAAAATTAGAGGGATATCGTGTTGAGAACACTACCTACGCGTAGGAGTAGGCTTCAACGGCGCAGTGTTACTTCTTGAATTCCTGAATTCCAAAGATTCAAGATCCCACTATTCAAGAACTCAAGACTGAAGATCGCAGAATTCAAGATTCAAGATCGCAGAAATCAAGAACTAAAGATAGAAGATTTCAAGATCGCAGAATTCAAGAACTTAAGATTCAAAATCGAAGATTTCACGACTCAGGATCGCAGAATTCAAGATTCAAGATCGCAGAATTCAAGAACATGAGATTCGATTTCTTGAATTCGGCGATCTTGAACCTTAAGTTGGCAGAATTCAAGAACTGAAGATCGCGGTATTCAAGATTCATGACCAAGGAATTCAAGAACTCAATACTCAAGATCGCGGTATTCAAGAACTCAAGATCGAAGATTTCACGGTTCACGATCAATGAATTCAAGATCACGGTATTCAAAGATTCAAGATCGCCGAGTTCAAGAACTCGAGATCACTGGTTATTAGAATCAGCCGCTTAATACAATCAACATTCACTTTGAGAGAGACAGAAATAGAGGGGGGGGGGGGATAGAGAGATTCAACAGACCAGAAAAGAGACGTACTTTAGGTACAAACTGACAGAAACTTGCTGCTATTAGGGTAAAGAGGAAAAAAGATCCCAAACTACCCTTCCTTCATATATATTTACATCATAACCTTAAAAAAGCTACGTAGAAACGGACCTTTAATAAAGATAACCAACAATAGGCGGAAGCTATACGTTGGTATTGAATTGAGAAAAAAGATGAAGAAACTTCAGAAAATCCATTAGATTCAGGTCGGGAATTCAGCTTTTAGCTGCATGTAACACGTTGGCAAGACAGTACTGTAAAAACCGTAGGTTAAACATTGCTTCGTGATTGTTGTTCCGCTAGCCTCCGGGTATACGGTCTATCGGGTCCGTGGGGTGAATAAGGTAGTAGTGTTCCACGCCAGTGGAATCCATTACCAAAGAGACAGGAATAAGGAGAGCATGGTAACTGACACTCGGTATATCGGAGACGAAGCTAATCGGATTATAAACGTCTCCGCATAACCCCTCCCAACCCGGGTCTTTCTCGCACTCTTTACAGGACCCCATGTACCCACAGTACCGGCAGCCCTAAGACGTTTGTTGTCGGCTGGGGTCTGAAATTAGCCGCGGCGACTTATTAGTATCAGAACACCAAAGCCTAACTTGCACACACACAGGCGTACACGTTTTCCGGGACAAGTTCGACCCCCCAAACCCATGTCATTTTTAAACGTGGCAACTGGCAAGTCCCTTTGTGGTGAGACTTTCAACCACTGCGGTATCATGGCTTTACGCACAATACGGTACAATGCTGCAAGCCCGCCAGTTATCAACACGGATTTCCCAGCACAAAGCCAATAATGCAACCATACGTGGTCCAGAACCAGAGCTACAAGCCTGTTCCGCTCTTTCCGTCTGCCGTCAAAGAGTCGCGCAACCTTTCCGCGGGTAAATGACTGCCATTGACAATAGAAACGAAATCTAACCATCAAGGAAACGTAAAGCCTTGGAGAGGGATACAAGAAAGAACCCATGTGTAATACCTAAAAGTATCCTCCCAGCAGGCAAAAGGAGATTATTTGCACGCAACAAATGAAAAAGCCTTAGACCCATAGCGGAATTCCGATCCGATTAGACTTCCGCGCGAGGAGCCACAAGATAGAGGCCCCACTGTATACAGTAAAGGAAGAGTCTCTTATTCCTTTTCCAACTCGGCATCCCATCTGATTTTAATTTTATGGGCTATTTTTTATAGCCAGCCCATGGCGGATCGCAAGCTATGTGTAACTTGGATGAAATGGCTCATAAAAACGGGCGTAGCAATGTACAGTGTGTGTGTGTGTGTGTGTGAGTGGGCTAGGTAAGGGCCTCCCCAAGAAATAAGTAACGCCATAGAGCAGGAGAGGGAAGACGGAGCAGCTATTAGCCCAATAGTCTCGTAGCCAACATTTCAAAATGTCAATTTTTTAGTTTTCATTGTGTTTTTATTTTTGTAGTTTTTGTCAACAGGAAAAATGCTAAACCGTGAGGGAGAATTCTTATGTACATGCCTTGCCAGCCTACCACACATAATTCCGACCGGGCTGGAAGAAATTTTCCGAATATTTTTTTTTCCCTAAGCGACGTATTAAAGCAGGAATCGTTTGCGTTCTTTATTCCCCCCCGAAAAAAAGAGCTGCGGACTCTATGCCCTTTTTTGGAACTGACGGCTTTTACTAGCTTAGCTTCTCAAGACTTCTTCTCGAATGAGCTATGTTTCCCCAAGGCCAACATGGCCAACAAAGGTACCGGAAAAACTGGAATTCTTCCCCAGAGCCAGCACAAAAGCCGCAGCTTTTACGCCAGCAAAATGCTACTTGTAACTACTTCTTTTGGGGGGTTCTTGTTTTGTTACGTCTACTTGGGCTTCAGGCTTCCGCGTTGACTCTTCCGATGCTGCAGTACTCCCCACAGATCTCCGTAACTGGCAGCAATGTAGCCCCCGAGCCTTGATGCAAACTAACCGGAGAATCGGCTCCTCCTGTCCGCGTTTGCAACGCGATATTCAGATAAACAACATTCGTTCAAGCATGCCGTAAAAAAATACATACAATAAAATGGACAGGCTCTAAACCAGTCAACATGCGTTTCCCTTGTACCCGGTTTTCGAAAATGGAATCGCCAGTCATTTCGATGCATTTCCCTTCCGTCAATGATTTCTGAATAGGGTAGTGCTACATTCTTTTCATTTCTTCAGGTTCTAGGGAAGGGTCCACGAAGCTAAGGAGGTGTCGGTAGTACTGGCGTACTCGCATCCAACGCGAGATGGACCGAGTCCCCAAGGAGTCGGAGCTACACCTGGTGTAGCATAAGCAAGCAGACGATTTACCTTGGCTGGTTCAAAAACTACCGGAACGGAAGGAAAAGGACTGAGTATCACCCCCCCCCCCCCCCAATAATGCATTCCCTCATATTTCACTGTTGGCAGAAATTCGGGCAGCTCACCCAGCCAAGGGCCTGAGCTGAGAAAGAGAGCGAGCGAGAGCTAGGCGTCGAACTTGCTTATAATTTAGCAATGAGAATAAGTGCTCTCGTTTTTAGCCCTGGGACGCGAGTAATTATGCAAAACGAAGGGGATCTGCAGCAAGGTATATGCAGCAATACGCGAACACTCTACTACCGTCTCGCTCCGAGTTCCCAAAGTTACAATGGAATATTGGGAATATGTAAGGGGCCACCCCAGTGAGGAGCAAGGACCCGACCCCCACGCTATGCTATATAACCCCATCCTGCGAAGAAATTAAACATGCAACATCAGAAGGCAAATGGGGTACTGAAGGATAAGCACTTTTCAAGTTGGCTCACGGAGTGAATTACTCCGGGTCCAAGAGGTTACACGCCCCTAGGGGCATTTTGCACGCTAGGGAAGCACCCATACCACTCACAGACGAGTTGAAGGGAAAAGTGGATGTGCATAAAGCAAGAAGCCTGTATTGCTGTATACCCAGCTTATACTGGCAAGTAGGAAACGTGGCACAACAAATGTGGTGGTGGTTGCTGCTCCAGCGAAAGCCAGCAAAAGGAGGTAAAAAAAGAGCGGGTCCCCTTTTCTTTGAAGAGTCGGCTTGACGAATAAAAGTCGGAAGGTTACAAAGCCAAAAGTACCGCCTTCTCGGAATACAAAGTGAAACAAGGCCTAATCCTTCTTTCCGTTTCGCAAGATTTGACACACTCATGTAATACGGCTGGTCCAAAAGGTTGTACCGTACAGCTGATCCCGGGGATTATTACGGAACCCGAACCCGTATATGCAATACAGAGCCGGAATGATTGCCACGAGCGTCGTTCTCCCACTTAGGAAAGGCTCTATTCTTGTGGGTATATCATGGATCTTTGAGCTTGGCAAGAACAGCCATCAGAGAGCCAAAACGCACTCCTTATTACTGCAAGTTTTTCCCCTCGTATCTCAGGACGCTTTTCTCTCTCTCTCTCGCTCGCTCTCTGCTGCTTCCCTCCCCAACGCTCCAAGTGGTTCTTCCAAGTTTCCGCCAGATGAAGGTGCTCTGTAATGACTTTGGCTGGAGTGGTCATTGGTACCTAATGGCACTAGCCATATGGCCCCTTCTTGCTCTGCCTCCAGTGACTGCAACAAGTTATGTCCATATAGACGCAAGGCAAATGGCTCACAAGCAGCAGCAGCTGAGACGAGATGCAACTTTTGCGCCAGCCTCAGAAGAATAGGGTCAGCGTTTATGCCTCTTTCGGGTCGTGCCTACGCGCCCCTTTTTTGCCATGAAAAATGGCACGCAGGGCTCAAACTCGAGCTCGGATCAGACCCCGAGAGGCAAAAAGGAAACACACCACCATGGAATGCCAACAATATAGTAGAGAAACGAAAAGACGATAAATGGGAGGACACGGATCCAAGTGCCAGGTCTTTTCCCCGCCCAATTAAAAAAGAAACGAAAAGAAAGTTGGGGGGATGGGTCGGTCAGTCGTCTTCGGGGGCTTTACTACCGAACCCAAGTGACATCAAACTTAATTCCTATGCGACAGCCGCAGACCACCTACGGTTTGTCAAAAGTTGCGGGAACCAGGGGAATTCGACCTCTTTTGCTAGTTTGCAACTGAGGAGCTCGGACCAATATGGCACCTTCTTGAAAACGAAGCTTATACGACTTCCAACTTCGTTACTTGGCGCGTCTTCCCATCCTAGGCAACGCCCCTCCCCTCGCTATAACTTGTGTCATTTACGATTATGCACTTTTAAGCTGGCACTTGCCAGCAATAATGCTGCAAGGTGCTATATTGGACTTTTCCTGACCCCCGGGGTCCCTTACGCTGTACTAAGGTATATATCCACGCCTATCTGTGTCGGGAGTTTTTTCTTGTTTTTTCTCACTTGGCTCCAGGGAGCACACAGAAATAGGAACGCTGCTTTATTAGACGCAGCACTCATTCCAGGCGTTCCTTTCGGTGCTAGGAGCTTGCGAAGAACTAATACAAACCAGTCATCGGTAGGTATAACCTACTACCCTTTCCTGTACAGTACGTTGGGATCTGTTGCCCTATAGCTTAGCTAGGCTGGGTCAAAACAAGATTGGGTTTACATGCAATCTGTGTCATACACGTTCTTTTCTGATTAAAAAGCGTCCTATCAAAACAACTTTTCAGTCGACTTCATGTTACTTGCAAATGGATTTCAAATGGGTACGTCTTAATCTACATTTTGCGAATTTTTTACAACTTAAAGAAGGGCCGTTAGGCTTTAAGTACTAGCTTTAAATGTGGGTGTGATCAACTTTAAGGGTAAGTGTGATAACTTGACTGCTAAAAAAGTTTCTGTTTATAGCTACCGGGTTCAGCAACAAGCAGTTCTGAATTTCACTACGCTAACCACCTATGCCAGGTACTTTCCTGTGCCCAATGCACGTGTATAACTGTCAAAAGTGAAAACAGCGTTTGAAAATAGATCTACAATTCATTTTGCAGTCATATTTTCCTTTCCATCACGCGCAACGAAGTGACTGAACTTTTAAGAAAGGAAATTTCCAGGAAACTATTCAGATGTCTGTGATGTCATAGACGTATCAGTAATCCACGGCAGCCGACAGCTTCCATTGGCCGTTCGAAGTGCGGAAACAGACAGTCAGCAGAGCAACAGGCGTCCCAAGCCAAGCATAACACGTTCGTGACGTCACGACCAAGAGTTTGGGTGCTAATAACTCGCGAACGGCTTCCCAGCCAACCTTGAACACCAAGGTCAGTATTCATAAACTAACGTAAGTATACTACAGTATATCCTACACGAATTCATCTAAATGTCCCTCCATGGCTTCAGTGGCTATTGCCCATACAAATCTTGCCTTGTGATTTAGTTTTTGGCCCAGAATTGCTGCCTGTACCATTACAATCTGAATAGCTTTTGCTTCTGCAACTCTGCAGTCCTTTCGCATAATGTATGTGCCATTCATTCAAATTCGAAGGCGATTCTGTGAAATACTGGAAAGACTAAATAATAACACTAATCGTTCTGGAAACGGAACCGAAAAAAGCGATGTATTTTTAAAATATTCTCCTTTCAAGTCAGGAGTCCATACTGGCACCAGGCAAATTGCAGCACCATACCCTTCCCTAATCCAGTCGATGTACGAGATACCATTTTCCCCTATTGTCTGTCCGTATACATGAATTCGCCCCCCACAATAAACGCCGTAATAGAGTGTTTTACGAAAACGAAGGGGTTCAGCCAGCTAAATGCGCTAGCAAATGCTCTGCAGGAAAGGGCGAAGCTACACCCAAAACTGATCCCTATACGTTCGGCTTTCGTTTTCGGTCGCTGTCGCAACGCGAATCCGCAACACAAAAAGGGTTGTTGTTTTGCTCTGCCAACTTTGGGAAATAACGCAAGCTTTTGTTAACGAGCTTTTTCACATACATCTGCAACAGTCCGCTGTTCACCATTTTTTACCCCCCGCGCAGTGTCACTTGTACACGAGCGCTCGAAGAGGAGAGGAGAAAAAAAGCCAAACTGCCGTTTTGCACGACGGTTTCATGTCAATTTAAAGTCACTCAAGCTTAGATATACATACTCTCGGGATGAGGGGTAGATGGGTGAATTTGCAGAGCCAAAATGGATCGGAAGCAAAAAAAGAAACCCAGGAAAAAACAGGGGCCAATCTACCACTGCTCTATCCCACTCTATGATAACTTACGTCTCCCCTATGTTAATGGTTATGTATCGAAGACCATCGGTCACATCCATGTGTCTTTTTCTGGACATGCAGAGTCCTATCTATCACGAAACTACCTGACACGACGTTTCCCGTTCCCCTGGCGTGTCCCGGTGCTCCACCGAAGAGCTAAAGGGAAAATCACTCTGAATCATCCACCCTTCTGCAACTTCCCGACATCGTATCAGCTTCAAAAACGCATGCAACAGTCGTAAGTGTGTACCAGAATGGCTACGCGGGCAATCGCTAGTAACACGCGCCCTTCTTTGATCTATGTATATGGGGATTCATTACGACGCTATACCATCACGCAAATGACCGCAGAAGCCACCCTAGAAGTCCCCCAAACTAAAAAAATCGCCGTACTGATAGACCCCTAGCCTGTGAATACTGTCCCCCCGTGCGTAATTGTTATTGGACAGAGCCGAATCTGAGCACGAAAACTTATCCACAAGACAGGATATCAAAATCTCATCAAGGGTCGCGGGGATTACCTAAATGAAGCTACACGAGTTCCTACCCCGCTTTGGAGTCAAAACGAGAATTTGGCGTGTATCGCACCCCGGCTTTTCTGCCATCACTAGCCAGAAGGCATTGATACCAGCACACCGGATGCATGTGTGCACGGTAAAACAAAAATATCAGAAAAAGAACCAAAACCGAACTGCGTACTGTCGGGAAGGAAGGCATAATGCGTTCCAAAATTAGGTAGGCGGAGCTAGACGGGTTAAATGACGCTGTCCTAGACCATTAAAAGCCCCCCTCCAGCTTTGAACCTGCCACTACTTTAATCCCAGTAGCAGCAGCAATTCTCCCTCCGCAAATGGACATTCTTGTGGAAAACGACCTGTATTCTAATAAAAGAGGTGACGCAGCATCGCTACCGACTAACTGCAACGTAAGTAAACACTGAAGAGTCTATTTCGCAATTGTTTCCTCAGGATGAGCTGTTGCAGGAGTCTACAGCTCGGAAGCAGGCGACTGTTTATGCTGATAAGGACATGATGAACGAGAGCTTGGTATTATAAATGACCCGCTCTTGCTTCTGTTTCCCAAGCTTTCCCATCCCGCAAAAGCAACTAAGTGAGTGGGGTAAGTATAGTAAAGCCTATACTCTTGTTAGACTCATTTCCTTAAAAGACTCATTGGCCTCCTCAAGGAATTGTGCACGCCAGGCCAACCAAGCAGCTCAAAAGTTTAACCAACTCACACAATGTAGTCAGAGAGCGAATGAACAACTTTCTCGAGGATGCAAATGACTCTTTTGCTTCTTCACCATACATTAGTCACATTTGGACAGTCTTGATCTAGTGATTTTCCTCCAGGGCAATGAGTTACTTCGTAGTCTTTGTTTGTCCCACTTTTCTAACGTCACCTACACCTACACCTTGCACCTACATTCGACGGAAACCTGGAGTACTAAAAGGTATAATCCTAATAAGAAAAATAAGAAAAAAAGAAAATATTAGCAAAAAATCATACGCATCCGGCGTTCTAAAAATAGGCTAACCTGCATCAAATCCAAACCCCCGGAAAAATTGAGGAAATTTTTCGACTGAAGAAAATTCCTTGCCTTCATCTCAGATTTGTCCAACTTGCACTGCGCGAGAGTTGCGTCCTAACCTTCCACGGCGTCAACCCAGTGAGAAAACAAAAAAAAAGGGAAAGTGCCGCCTTACACCATTTTGTCTCTCGTCTCCCGATCGGTCCCTCACAATATCAACTTTCTTACTGTTTGATTCCGGGAATTTTCTTTTTTACACACCCATAAGACACCGCCTTGGATAGATCCAGAAAAAGAGAAAGAGAGGAGCGAAGGAAAGCGGGAGCAGAGAGAGATGTCGAGGGAAGCTGCGAGGGTTATCCACCCTGGGTTCTCGACAAGCCAGGCCCCGGGACCGAGGAGAATAAGTCAGGTAAAATGGGCTAAAATCGATAACGAGTGGGGTCATCAATATTGCAGCCGCATAGCTCAAGGGATCAAACAGAACAAGTATGAGAAATGACAGCACCAATTAGCTCGTAAACAGTGACTTGCTGACTAACGACAGCTCCGACAAGGCTTGAAACAACAGAGAAGAATAAAAGGATTTTACGAAGGAAAGTTTTTTTTTTCAAGGAAATTGTGCAAGTAGCATATTTGTTTCACTTTTCGTTTACGGATCAGGCAAAAGATAGACACAGGCCTGAATCTGGATGTTCTTTCCACACGGGAGGAAAAAAGTCCTTACAGTGGTACAGAACAATCTTACAACGCCGTTCTAATTAGCAGAAGCTTGCGAAGGAGACTAAAGGGAGTTTGCTTACTTCCCATCCATCCCTTCGGCAGCAAAAGAATGGTGTTTGTAATAAAAAAATGGAAAATATATAGCCTCGGAAGAAAAGGGCTTCATAGCGCATGAAACACTAAAAAAAACAAGTTGAGTGCCTGAGGGTCTCATTACGCTGCCTTTTGCAAGAGCCACTTGTTAATGTAACGAAGGAACGAAGTGCAGCACGTTTTTTAGGCTATATGGAGATGGAGGCTTCTGCAGATCTCGATAATTCATCTGGGACAAGAACCAAAGATCAAGTTTTCCTCTCTCGTGCGTTGTACACTTCAACGGTTCCATAGACAGTAGAATTTAGGGTGGGCAACAAACAAACTCCGCAAACTTGAAGAAAACTACTTTTCGTCCGCAGCAAAAGCAATGCTATCTCGCCCGAAGAAGACCCCAACAATCGGGAAAGGCTTGAGAAAAAAATTAAAAGAGAAGCGAAATGTTATGGCGGCCGGGCTTTTTTATCGCCCAATTCAAGAGAACAACGGGCCATAACACTGTTCTTGCATACTCAATGCCTATTCTAATTAGAATGGTCGACTTTTAGTTGAACTTCACGCCAATGGGATCCATCTGTCTTGAGAGTTCCTTGCTACAGCCCACTGCCTACTTCTTCTTTCCTCCCCTTTGTAAACATGAAAAATGGGTAGCTTTTCATGCCACGATTTCGTCATGCCCTACTCCCAACAGATTGCGAGCAAGTTGCGACAACCAAAAACGTACCCGAACAGAAAACCAGTTAGTTCCCCTTTGGCTTGCCCGCCCACGACCCGCGCAACAAGGACAAATGGTGGCTAAACTTTCTTACCAGCAAAACATACAATAAAATAAGCTTCAAAATTCCGACAAGTTTACCGGCGACACCACACGACAATTCAGCAGCAGGCACGTATCTTCAAGACTCGGAGAGTCCTTGGCATCAAAGTTGGATCCCGTTAACACAATCCCTTTACAAACAACAAACCTAACCGACGCCATCTTGCCACGTGGCTAAAAATTCAAACCTGTGATTGAAAAGGCGTCCGCCAGAGCTCCGCGTCTAACGGTCACGCTAAACCTGCACGGTTTTTGCAATCAAATGTTAGATACCAGAATAGTAGAGCAAGTTGCACTGCTGGGCAAACGGTACTGCTTTTTTGGTCCCGCGATTATCTTTTCATTGCCAAGCCACCAACTTGTACCCCCCAACAGCTTGGATGTATGTGCAAGTCCTTGTTTGGAATAGTAATTATGAGGGGGCCATGTTCCTGTACCTCTTCACATTTTGTCATGGGCAAGGCAACGGGCTTACACAAGTCCCCATTAGCTTGCTTGACTACTACTATCTTTGGGAACTACGTGGAAGCTATATTTAATGACCGGGAGCCAAGCACTCGTCTTTCTTATAATCAAGCACCCAAATCCTCAAGTGCGGGAGCATGGAGGAGTGACAAGGGGGCCGTTTTATACTTAACAACAATGCTTGTATTGGGTTCGGGAGACGACGGCGAAACGAGTGCTGTCTCAGAGGACCGATCTATTGGGATATGTCGCCTTTATGGCTTGATATGCCCTTCTCTGGCTCTGATGGGAAACAAGAGAATGCTGGCTCTCGAGCTGCCAATATTGCATCACATGCTGTGCGACACGGCACACACACACATTCCCTTTAAACCGGCCTTCACCCCGACCCGATAATTATAATAAGCGCAAGAGAACCCCGCGCCATACAAACTGCTGACAGCTCTAAGATTAAGAAGCTAATTAAACGAAAGCCATCTTCGTTTTGACCAACCATGAGCCCCGCAACTACAAACCCAGTAACCAATAGTGAAATGGAAAAACACAGATTTCGAACAAAGCGATTCCATTGCGCTTACGTTCGAGCGGAATCCAATGTTCCCTTATCGCTTTTAATATGAGCTGGAGGCAATCCTTTCCTTAGCAAATAGTGATTCACGGGAATAAAACGTTGCTCCCTCGAAAGCCAGAACCAAACATTTAGCGTTTAATAATCTTTTAGCGGCTGGGATAGGACGCTTTCTCTGCAACGAGCTTATGACAAGACAGCAAATCACCTGCCAAGCACTAATTCCAGCTTCAGTTCCAAGCTTTCCTATTGAAGATTCGTAAATTACCCCAAGAACCGAGCAAAGGGCGACCACGAGCCGTCATTGTGCAGTAATTCAGCCCATGCGAAGCAACAGCTGCCCATGTTGGGAAAAAGCCTTCGTGTTTTCGAACTGAATAGCAACATGAAGCATGCACTGGCAGGGGTAAAAGGGCGGGACTCATTACCCGAAGCGAACTTTTATGTTCCGTACCGCAGGTTTGTCCTCTCTTTTTACACAAGTTGGTGTCGATGGGGTGGTGGGGACGCTTTTGGGTGTGGCGGCATTAGGGATCGATGCGGGGTGGCCGAGCGGCACGTAGGGATAGGGTACATATTAGGGTCCTGCACCGTCCTGAACGAACCCACCGCAACTTTTATTCGACGAAAAGGAAGACCTCTGTCGTTCCGTGTCGACTTTTATCTTCGCCAGCAGGCAGAACGACAGATAAAGTCGTCTTCGAGGGTGTGAAGTTTGCCTGGGTGCTGGCTATAGCCATGCCGTGACGCCACGGGTCTCATGTCACCAATTACGGAAAATCTTCAGCGAACCCAAGTGCCGCGCTCCATCCATTCCTTCTTTGATTTCCCTTCGAGGCTGTACCGAAATACCAAATAAAGTGGGTTTGTTGACGAAAAGAACCCGGCCAACGAAAAAAGAAAACTAAGGAAGCCTTAAGGCGTCCAGAGCCCGGAAAAGTAAACTCCTAAACCATACATCAAAAGCGACTTATTTTGATCATGGCTGCGACTCGAGGATTGAAAAGGACCAAGAATTTTGGCTTGCAAGTCGCGTTGGAGACGAAACTGGACCCACTCGGGAGAGAAGTGACGCATGTCGCTTCTAATGAACCAAAACATGGCTGACCGTTCACCGGACCTGGATGCACGCCGTCCTTTTCCCCGAAACAACGCTAACGGTAGAAATTTTTCTAAAGAAAAAGAAAGGGGTCATTCCGGGAAATAAACTGCCAATCCGATTGCTTGTCATACGCGCACTCGCCAACTCGAGATTTTAACACCCCCCAAAAATGACTGGGGACTATGTGGACCCACCCCACACTTCTTAAGCCAAAGCCGCTGGGTCAAGACTACAAAGATTTGGCAAGCGATATTTCACAAGTACTAGACATGCTGGATGATAAAGCGATCCGGCCAACCGATAATCGGTACTCTGGAGGGGGATGAGGGTTTGGTCAGTTACAGTCTATATGGTCGTCATGGCGAACTCACACAATTTTCTTTTACGATCAATTCAATCTAAATTTCTTTCACCCGAGCCTTCGATCAATCCCAAGTTCTGCTATTAAGAGTACTCCCCATACCAATGGGAGAGAAAATGACGGAAGAGAGCCAACTCAAGCCAGCGCCAGGGAGGATTTATTGGCAATCTAGCAACCTGATGCTTCAACTCATCCCAGCGCCTCTGCACCTCTCATCAGCCCCATCCCCCAAAACCACTATCCAAAGCTCAATTTCCTCACAATAAAATGAGCTTTCTGGGGAAAAAGCGAGAAAAAAATAAGAATTCGAGGGCAAGAGGGGTTAAGGCTCCAATTTACGGGAGATCGCAAGTTTCTCCAGCTCATCACACCCAACCGCATTCAACTTGTTCCATATTCGCCTAACCAGGGATCTCCCTTTCTCTCTCTTTCCTTCTTCATGCAACAACAACGCAACGAAACGCTAACGACTTTTTGCAGTGGCAACACTTGCTCCTGATAATGAGATTAGCCAAGAGCACATGCATTGCGTGGTTTAGTCATGTTGTCTAATTCAATTACAAAACTACCATAACGCCACCCGCGTGCAACAGTCTTAACTCTCGCTGCCGACTTTCGCCTACATGCCCCCTCGACATGCCGACGCTTGCCTCGGCCAGAAGCGACGTATGCACCATCCTTCACGCGAATGTCAGCTTCCTTGACGATTTCCGCGGCTTGGCCAGAGCACTACTCCATTAGACAGCCCCCAAAGTATAGCAGGCATCCGTAGCTCTCGACTAATGTGATTAGTAAGCGGCAGCCGACATACAAACACCGTGAAAATGAAGACGCCCCATGCCAGCATGCATACGTTTCTGTGGCATGCGAATCCCTTGACGTCGACATAAAACAACACACCAGGTTGTTCGCTAACACACTCAACGCGGAGGCAAAGGTGACGAAGAAGCCTAACTTGGGGCCGGGAACACGACTTACCCCCGGCAGCAACAAAAGAGTTGCATCTCACGGCCTGTTAACTACTGTTTATCCAGTAGGAAGGGGAGAAGAACCAGTCTAATTAAGGAATGACTGAATCACGTAACCTTATTAGGGAGTTGGAGTTACAGAAGAAGCTCCTCAAGACGCCCGTGTATATAATAGTAGAATGAGTGAGTATTTTTTCCTTTTTTTTCCTTCTTGCGCTCTGAATTGATTGAACTGCAAACAAACTCAACCTACCGCCTCCAGTTTTCTAACGTGCAGTTAGAAAGCCTACATCTAATCCCTTAATTCAACATGCTAAGCAAACCCTCTCGATTTCTCTCTCTCCCCCGTTGCTCACGTTTAATCAATAGCCAACTGGATGCGAACCATCCCTTTCTCTATATTATACACAATTCTGTTTCCATTTCCTCGCTATGAATGTAACATAACATTGGCGGCAAGAAAGGGCGTGAGGATAGAAGAATTGGTTCACACCTTTGAAGTCGGAAGGCAGGCTTGACACGTGCTATCGATAATGCATCGAGGGATTGGGGCAGGTGGCAATATTTCTACCTTGGCAAAGCATACTTGCTACGCCTGCCTCTCACGAACGCAACGCTTTGTGCGACGATCCGTCATGGGAAAAAAACGAAATAAATAATAAAAAAGTAGTTTTCCCAATGAAGCCTTTTTTATTTTATTTTTTCAAAGGCGAGCTAGCGGAGTAAATTGCATGTATGATGCTGTCCTAAGCATGCGATTTGGTCATATTAGTCCAAACGAAATTCTGGAGCTATAAGTATTCCCCGAGCTTAAGTTGCCATATATCCCGAAGAATTCTTTTTAAACCATTTCCTCCCCCTCAAGTTGTGTGTCTGGAAGATTCCATTCTTCATAAGCTTCCATATCCGAGCTGACATGTCGTGCAAGCTCGCTTGGGTATTTCATGATGCTTGCCGTCAAAGTTCACCCATAAACGACTTTTTTTTCGCTTTTTTGGCCGTATTTATTTTTCTATGATCACCATTCATCACAGAATTGACAAGCCACTCGCTACCATTACCATAAACTCCATGAGAGAGAGAAAAAAAACGCAACCTGCGAATATACGAACACCGTAGGGCTGAACTACTACTTGCTACCAACCTGACGTACTGCCGGCTTCCCTACGCCAGGCCTATGCTAGAGTATATTCAGAGTGTGTTAATACAGATAAGACGTAATAAGCACGTTACCACACCCTCCTCCATCGAACAGGTTCTACTTATCTACGTGGAACACGGCTGACTATAGGCCTAGAAGGTTCGAAATTTACTCGGTGTTCCCCCGTAAGTGCACTTGCTTAAAAAAATGCATACCTTCACATGACTAGTACTTCCCTCCCCTGACACGTAAGAACCAATCAATATTGAACACCTATTAACCTCTGCGGTCAGGTTATGTACAAAACTTGGACTTGGCTTAAAAGACTAGTGATGACTTTGGACTTCCTAGATTCTATAGTACAAAAAGTACCTATTTTTGTTGTATTTTCGTCTTGTTGTACTTATTACCCGTACTTATGTCGTGTACTGGGGTATCTTGAAACCCTCGACCTCGGCTAAGTTCAGGTTACAAAAAGACCTCTTACGGCAAAAGCTCACGGGGTTCTGCCACCTCTTATGGCGCTACAGCATGGCAAATTTGGATTCGAAAATTTGAATTCTGTGTGCACGATAATGAAGTTGTATTGTGACAGTCAGGAGGTACACATATAGGGAACGTCTGCGTCTTATTTAATGTCTTTTTCCGTCAATTTTTGAGTGTTCAAGTTACGAAAAGTGTAAAAAACCTATATCGAAATACATTGCAGACAGTTCCCTAGGTTTTATTACTAAGATACTTCCATTTAATTTTTTCTCTCTTTCTGTCCTGTAATTTCTTGTTAAAAGTTTATGACCACTGACTGAACTTATGAACACATTGAGAAAGGGTGCGACATCAGTGCCCTCTCCTGACAAAAAGTGATCAACTACTGGCAGTGGCAATCCAATAGAATACGACATCAAGGCTGGAAAAGCCAGTTAAATTTCTAATAGGCGGTCACCCAATTTGACTGTTAAGTATCTCTAGTGATGGCTTGGGCTGGTGAAAAAAAATGTTTTTTATAGGACCGGTTTTTAACGCCAGTGTAGGCAGCACACCCACACCAGGCCGTCCCTGGCAAATAGAAGCGAGTCTTTCGGGTAGAATACAAGTCCGCGAAGTGAGTCCGCCTTGGGTCTGTTTTATATAGGATGACCAGAACGACTTGCTTTTCTCTTCGAAATCCAAGTTCATAGGGTCGTTTCGAATTCGGAACGTGCCTTTCTTGTCTCGCAACTCCGTTTCTGGGCACCGTTTGATGAGGTCCAGCTAGAGTATGCCCCTTTGGGGCCTACACGGTCATGCTGCTCTGGGAGTCGTACTCGCCGCCAGAAAAAAAAAGAAAAAAGGCTATATTCCGCAGGGTCGAGTAAAGGTTTTCCTATATACGAGATCTTTGAATGGGCTTTGGGTTTTGCACTCATCTTCCGAGGACGAGGTGCGAAGCTGTGCTCCCAGTCCTTGGCTCTCATATCGAACTTCGACACACAAACGACTTCTTATCCGCCCTGAGGACCAGCAAGTTTTCCACGTGAGGCTATATCTGCGGACGACTTGCTATCCCCGGGAAGGCTTTTATTGGCTTTTTGCTACCCCCTCCGTTTACGCCATTACAACGTAACTTTTTGTGTCGGGTGGAAGAACTCCAATTCTGCCCAACCCCCAGCAAAGGACCAGTGCGTATGGAGGGAGAAAGCCAGGCAATTTATTTCTGACACATCCTCACGTTTCCGTAGTCTTTTTCGACTATTAGAAGAACAATTACAAGAAACAGTTCAACAGGAATTGCTATGCTTGGAATGACACCCTAGCTGGCCGAGTACTGGGACCATTTCTTTTTTTCTGGTCGAGAGCAGCTCAAGTTAAAAAGAAAGAGCGAAGAGGCAAGAATTGTTGGGCTCTTTCATTTCTAATGAAGTTTCGCTTTACGACCTCCCTGTTTTTTGTTCTCGCTTTCGGACTCGAGTGTGGATACACACACACTCGAGCTCTTTTCTCAATGTATTCCAATAAAGCTAGTTTCCCTGAAAGATCAAGGCACTGCTACCCTGGTTGACCCCAACGGTAGTCAAGTCGTGTATCGACGAAGGGTGTCAATATTGTTGTAGAGGACCCACCGGTTCTACTTCAATGACCGCCCATGCGCCCTTCCCAAACCCCAAGGGTCACAGTCACAAGATCTTTTTTGTGTGTGCATACATAATTGATTGGCGCTCATTCAATTTCAGCTCCCACTCCCTTTTCAATTTTGGACGCTTGGAACAGAAAAGTTCCGCTAACTACCGTACAGTAGCCTACATCCCGTTGAACTCGGCAATTCCCAAAGCGGAATTAAGCGTTCTTAGTTTTTACCACTAGAACCGACACTTTTTATGCTTCTCTTCCTTCAACTTTTATCCTGTTCCAGTAAGCTTTTCCGTTTTTTCTACGGTTCGAGACCACCAGGTAGAAGTAGAATAGAATTAAAGAAGAGCACCGTATTGAACAGACAGGTCATACAGACGATTGTACCTGGACTAAATAACTTGGCCTTTCAGAATCCAACACATAAGCAAGTTTGACTTCCGAGCGTTGAAATCGGTGTTACCGTGTCTTTCCCGGTGAGAGTAACCTCCCTTGGGATGTCGCCGTCCCGTTTCTATTTACAGTTCAAACTCATTGGCCAAAACTCCGGATTGCACTAACTTTTCCTATCGGATCAATACTGTAAACGTTAATGTACTGTTAATGTTAAACGTACTGTTAATGTTATAATATATAACGAGCTTTCCACTCGCGAAAAACACAATCTTTGTGCTCAGGGAGGAACATTGAATTCCTTTTTCTAAACCCAATTCCTAGACTGAACACGGAAATGGCTCGAATGTTTGCGTTCATTTCTCCCCGAATGTTGAAGAGGAAACCGCATGTAACGGATCAGCTTTAAGGACAGCAGCCAGGGCAAATGAGGGGAAGATCATCCGGAAGATTAGGTTTTACCTCAATTGCTTCCTAACCATTGGGACTACCACAATTATATGAGCGATAACGTGGCAGTGTACCCTAGTACCCTAAACAAGGGCGGGTCCATTGCAGCAAGGGGGTAGTGCCCCCTTCCCGTTATTTGCTGTCCGAGTTCATTAGCAACACAAGGCCCAGATGATTGAAAGGACCAGATAAGGCTTGAATTTCAGTTTGAGCATGGTGTGTGTGTGCGCAATACAGGGACAGCATAAGCAATTAGGGCAAAGGTGTAGCCTGGAGCAATATATTAGAGGAGCCCAGCAGGGCGTGTATAAGGATAAAGAGTACGGCGCAACGAGACATACCACAGCAGACTGCACATTGCATTGCACGCACGGTCTTCTGCATATATTTTAGCTTGGCACGAAATGACATTATATCACCCGGGCCAAAGAATACGATAAGAGAAAAAGCTGCAACAGCTAGGTGCACACACTGTCTGTCGCTTTTCCCCCTCTCGCGGCTTTCTTTACCTACCGAGGTAGCTGATTAAAGTTGAAACGCAAACGGGAATTTCAAGGGCGGGTCAAAAATTCAAGAATTAATTGACACCCCGAAGGCATTTCTTTGCCCAACTTTACCACTAGGGAAATCAGGGCGGTGCGACTGCAGGCAAGCTTTTAATAACGACCTCCCTTCATTTGCATACTTTTACAAAATTCGGCTCCAGGGAAAATAAGAGACTACTCGGTAAATATACCCAACGACTCGACTGTCTATCTCGCTTTTTTCCCCCTTACATTGCTACACCCGCCAGGAAAACCTGCCTCCACAATAGTAACTCACACGTTTCATCTCTTTTTTTTCTTACTTTTTGGGTAAAAAAAAGTTAACCTGCTTCTATGGTACGCCAGCATTCCTACTGACAATTAGCCCCCACAAAAAGAAAGTTTAAGATAGTAAGAAAAAGATTCCTATTCATAGCTTCTGATTTCCACCAAATTCCACCGAAGTGATAACAGTACTGGGGAAGAGAGCACGTAAACCCCACGATTCACGAAAGACATGAGTTTAGTGGGCGGATACTCATAAATGCGGTAATGTATCCTGTTCTAAGCCTTCCTTCGCAGCGACTGTGGGAAATGTCTGATCCAATCTGGGAACCGGTTAGCGAAGCATAAAGTCCGTGCAGATGAAGATGATCGGGCGCAGTTTTGGGTCCCGGAATGGACTTTCAGGTAATGAAAGGCCGTATATGAAGCTTTTAGTCCTCTGGTCTTTAGGTTGAAAGTCCAAGTCTTTTGCCCAAGCCCAACAAAGAAGTCGTTTGCCCTATCTACGCTTAGTCCGTAAAGGGAAGGCCTCTCCCTTGCTTGCCCCGGGGCAGGCAAGGGCAGGCCGGAAAGCCGGGTGAAGGTAAGCATTCCCCTTTCAAAGCCCCTTAGGCGTAAAGGGGTGCGGTGGTTGATCTACCCCTTTCCAATCCCCAAAACCCTAAACGCCAGCCGACCATCTCATTCGGCTTGAGATGCTATGATGTTGTTGGTGTATATAGCTAACTTACGACTTAGTTCGGTCATGCAAAGTCCGGCCAGACCTGCAGAATTACTGTCCGGTTGGGACAAAGTTGCATGACAGAACCTATAGGTTTCCGGCCCGGAAGAGTTAAGAGTTAAGAAGCCGTCAAGTCCGCCCAACCCTCCCGCGTAACTCAGTTTCAGGGGAAACGAAGCATGAAAGTACCCCTGCATTGCTGGATCTCCGGCTCTGTGGCGGGATCGGTACCGGCCAAAGGCATGGGGATGACAAACTGTCCAAGTCACGTCCAAGCATCCCATATCAGAGCACGAGAAGGCAGAAGGACAAGCACGCAAACACACACCGCGGTCCATCCTTGTTATTCTTGTATACATCCCGGGATGCCCGCTGGAGCTTGGGGTCTACATAGGGTCATTTCTGCGTCTTTGTCTAAATACCTTTCCCGTCTGAAACGCTCAAGCTAACCTTTTAAGTTGACTTGGCTTGTCGAGCTTGTTTTCCAGCGTTCCCTCCAGCGGCCAAGCCAACCGGACTTAAAAGGGGTATCTAACCCATCGACCAAAGTTTGTTTCGCCTCTCCTCTGCTTTGGCCTTCTGCTTCAAGAGTTTGACTTGCCAACTTGCCCCCTTTCCCCCCTTTACTTGCTCTTACTTGCTGGCTGCTCTGAGATAAGCCTCAGATGCTGCGGTGCGTTCCTTCCACCAAGAGAGGACCAGCAAGACAATACAAACTCTCCCAGGTTTTTCTTTCCGGATTTCCATGCATATCACGCTCGCGTGCTCTTCAAACCTTAAACCAAACTCGCTCAAACAATAGCAAGGTTTTGTGCCAGAAAGCACTCCTGCGTAGTATCATGGGACAGTTTTTTTTTCCTGTGGCCGGGTATAACTTGCCTATTATAAAGCTTTTAGAGGAGATATTCATTTGAAGAGATGAAACGACCTTCCCCCAACAGCGTGGGACGCAAAGCAAAGCTTTTTCCCAGCCAACT
Organism: Lepidurus arcticus; assembly: GCA_003724045.1. Classification (NCBI taxonomy): domain Eukaryota; kingdom Metazoa; phylum Arthropoda; class Branchiopoda; order Notostraca; family Triopsidae; genus Lepidurus; species Lepidurus arcticus. The sequence goes on along the minus strand of RJJA01000080.1, from coordinate 36,726 downwards.
TGAAAGGTGTCTAATTAAAAGCAATAAGCAAAAACGCCCATATCCCATCCGAGGGGAAAAAATTGATGTATTTTTTATAATAAAATTTTCCCTTTTTTAATCAGAGAACACCCCTCTTTCATCCCTATTAACAATCACGCGCTTTTACCCCGAAGTATTCCTCCTATTTCTCACTACTTTTGGGGAAAGGTTCGCTTCTTTCTTTCTAGTCCGAACATGTTCGGCGAGGACAACCACCCTTGAAACCCCCAGGCTATTTGCCAGTAATACTAATTCATATTGCCTGCTCCCGAACTACCCCCCGAGTGCTCCCCAGCTCCCAATTTTCTTGCAAAATAGCTTCAACAGCTATACAGCAATACGGAGGCTTGTTATTTGGTAATCTTTTGGTTCCCAGCTTTTCTATTTCGCCCCAGGGCTTTAGCTGGGTTTTTTTGCCCGGTGGCACATTGAAAGGAAACTTTATGTGGCCAATTAGCCGGGGTGGAAGTTAGGAGAGCTTGTGCTGCTTAGCTGAAAAGAAGACAGAGCAGAGCACACGGGGAAGCACAGGCCACAAGATGGATAATTACGCCCCTTCCATACAAGACACAACACTCGACTCAACCCCACGTCGCTTCTTTAGGTACCACAGGGTAAAGAGCCCAAAGGAAAACTCGCTCCCCAATAGCTTTTTACGGATATGTATGCAGAATATCTCTCCTTCCTTCCAGCTCTTGGGCTATTATCTCTGAAGCAATAGGAAAGGTAAAGATTGCCTTTACAGGGCGAGGGAATTTACGAGACTCATTGGGGGTGGCACGGCACGGCAGCCGGCAAAGTGAAGCCTGGGTGCGATGCAGGGAAGATATCTTGTACGGTGCTCGTTTTCTCCGCAGCAGGAGCACGTAGCCTTCCGCGGATAGAAAGGCTCAGTAAAAGCAACGCAACTTAGAAGGGAGAGTTCCATCAGGGCCAGCTACAGGCAAATGGACCCTAAAAACACGGACTCGTAACTGCATATGCAAAACTACAAAACACCCCTTATTTCTTCGAACTCGTGAACGAAACCAACAACAGGAACGACACGGAATGTTCGCATTTGGTACCCCGCCGGACTTACGGAGAAATACTCGCGTCCGTTCGCCGGAAAAAATGACCCGTTCAGAGAAAAACGGTCACCTAACCAGCCCATGCTTTTTCCTTTTCCTCGGCGCAAAATACAAAATTCAAAAAATAAAAGAGAAAAAACAAAAATAAAAAAGAGTACAAAAAGGCAGAAGAACGCTTCGAACTGATTGCACAAAATTTTGAAGAGTTGGTAAGAAAATTTCTTCGGACAACCATTCCAGGAAGGAAAATTGAGATTCCGGAATGAAGCAGACGAAAAACGAGGGGGACTTGTAATCATTAATATCAAAAGGGAAGCAAATACGCTGTTTTCTAAACAACAACGAAAAAGAGGAAGAGAAAGGGACGAAGGGGAGCTGTTCTGTAAACAAAAGGAGAAGTTTTCGAAACTGTATTTCTTTTTTAAACTTAACGTTCTCTCTTGCTAGCAACAATCTCTTGAATAATGAGCTCCATTAGTCCCTGCTTTCTAAGCTCAAATCGACTTTTCTATCTCCGCCCCTGAAGATTACTCTCCTCGAAACACGGCTGACGTCAGTCACGAATCCGTTCCAAGTTTTTTGCACATTATAACACTAATTTTGATCTACTTTAGCGCAAAACTGGTATCTGGGCTCAGCATTTGCCATCACGGAAAACCCCAAAGGCAACGCGACACAAGGACTACGGACCCCGACACTGGGACTACGAACCTAACGGAAGGACTTTAGGGTAGGACTAGGTTAGGTGATGTTAAGTTAGGACTAGGTTAGGGGTGTGTAGTCCTTATGTCGGGGTTCGTAGTCCTCGTGACGTAATTTTTAATACGGCGGAGGCCCCTTCTAATGTCGTTGGCGCTCAACCAACGAGCAGAGACTTGTTGAAAACGAAATGCTATTGGTTCCTTGAAAGATGAAGGTACCGTATGTCCTTGAAGGTACCGTATGTTCCATCCCGAAAAGTGACACGTACTTTCGAGCTCCTTTTCAAGTGGTTTTTTAAACTCAGGAAACGATATAATTCGAGACCATCTCACATCTCTGGCAACTCTTGGTTGCTCTTCTTCAAATTACTCTATGACTTGGATTTTTTCTCAGCCTCTCCCGTAAACCAGTTCTATAAAAGTAAAATGTGACGCCTTCACATGACTCCCTAGCGATTTACCATAACAGAGCATTTGCTCTTTGGTTCCTTGTTCCTTGTCTGCAAATAATGCAATCGTATCTACCCCGGTTTCTGATGGCCTCCATTGTGATCACCCACAAGAAAGAAAAGAAACGTTCCTTTTGGATATCTTTTTTAAGCCCTGAGGTCATAAAACAAAAGCTTTTCCAAACATCTAGTTCCCGGTACGTCGCCACGCTAGTAATTTATGTTTAAACATAAAATTGTGCCTTGCTCTCCATATTAGATTGGGAATACAATGCACACAAGTGTAGCGCTTATAAATGCACCTGGGATAAGAATCTATTGTCTACTGCTGATACATTCACCGTAAACAGCAATTAGCCGTCTTGGCCGTCGTGGCGCAACAACTCCTCGTATCAAAGTCTCTGGAATCGTGATTGCAGCAAATAAACCAAGACTTTTCCCCTTGCACAGCTCCTAGTGCGATGCACGAGACATAATTTAATTGCCAGGTGAAGTACACGAAACGACTTGCAAAAATTGCTTTCTCGACACTGAACCGCGACACGGCTTGCTTTCTGAAGCAGGGCGAAGAAAAAAAGAAGGGGAAAAAAAGGAAAAGACAAAAAAAGTGGGTTGGGTGAAAAAAAAAACGCAATCTCCTTGCCACGAGATACGTAGGTAGATTACACTCATTTGACATGCTTAAGGTGAGGGTGTGAGACCATTTCAACACGATGGACTACGACGTCCGAAGAGTGTGAAGGCATAATAAGTTGGTACTCTATCGGCTATACGGCATACCGTATCAGTGTCAGGAGAGGTCAAAGTGCTGCCGCCATGTTTTTCTTCTCTTCCAAGAACTTTTTCCTGTTACTATCTTCCTTCTTGACGACTCTGCTTGTTCCTACACGCCCGCCCGTCTAACTGATCTCGATTACCCTACATGAATCACGCAAAATTGACCCAGACACACTACACCACACACGCACTACTCGCAATCCCCCACAGACTGCTATGGCAACGCGACATAAGGACGACTCGACAGAAGAACTACGGTGTACCCGAGAAACGAACTACGGACCCCGCCTTAAGGACTGCAAACCCTGACATAAGAACCCTGACGATTGCAAACCCTGACGATTCGACATAAGAATAACTCGACATCACCAACCCCGACAGAAGAAGTATGGTGTACCTGAGAAACGAACTACAAACCCCGACATAACAACGACTCAACATAAAGACGACTTGATAAAAGGACTACGAACTCCGACACACGGACGACTCGACATAAGGACGACTCGATAAAAGGACTACGAACTCCGACATAAGGAAGACTCGACACAAGGACGACTCGACATAAGGGCGACTCGACATAAGGACGACTCGACATAAGGACGACTCGATAAAAAGACAACGAACCACGACTCAAGGATTAAGCTAGGTTAGGAACAAGTTAGGGTATGGGGTTCATAATCCTTAAGTCGAGGTCCTTTTGTCGAGTCGTCCTTGTGTCTAAGTCCCACTGCAATTGCTACTTGACCGTTTTTAAATACTGTAGATTTAGTATTTAAATTGCAGGTTTAGACAGAGCAACTTTTCCCAAGGTAGTCCGAGGAGGGATACGCAGTAATTTATCTACTTTATTTACAAAATAAAAGACTTGTTTCGTACGTACGGGTTTTCATTACAGTTCTAGGTTTATCTGTCTAAGTCCCGCGATTTCTGTTGGTACGTAATGAAGAAAAGGAACGCAATAAGAAACTAAATATTTCTTTGCCTGAATATTTTCACGTTTTTCTGGAAAATTCATCTTGTCTACCAAAAGAAATTTTCGGTCCATTTTCGACAAGGTTATATTTACAAAGCTATGTTGCCTCGTGGGGATTAAAGGTTCGTACTCATTTATTACTGAAGCTGAAAATAGCGAGTCTGAACCCAAATTCTTCTCGCTGGGAGTCTATTCTAACCTGCACACAAAGCTTGGGCAAACTGCGTACTACTTCACCCTCAATATTCATGAAAAGAATGGAATTGAGCCTGCACATTTAACCTGGCACCCAAAAAAATCATCCGAAAAAAATGAAGCGTGCAGGGCTTAATGAGGAAAGATCGTACTGTATACGGAAGCAATGAGCACAACGAGGGAAGATTACATTAGCAACGGTAATGGATTCGTTACTTGTATAAGTTATATGCCCGTCTGCCGGGTAGCTCGTTGAGCTCTTATTCATATAAAGTAAAGCCATTTAGGGTACTAGATGGTTATTGCATCCATCTTAATCAAATAGTTAATGTCCCTGTTACTTGCCCTGTTAGGGATAACGGCTTCGCCAGGATAGGTGTCTTCAAAAATGGAGAAAAACGTCTTTACATAGTTTGCCCATGTGAAGCTTGCCAGCCTTCTGCATTTTTGCATCAATTTTCGGGTGGTGGGATTGATTTCCAGCCCAAACTTCCCAATTAACCTGTCATGCTTCACCCTAAATTGTAATCTGTCCTGGGAAAATTACCCCGCATAGAGTTTGCTGCAAACGCAACACAAGTTACACGACGTCCACAATTAGGTTTTAGGTTCTGAGAAATTTATGCGACAGTCCCCAGTCCGCAGCTCCCTGCAAATCCTAATGGCTTTGGCTTTTGTAAAGAGGGCAAATAAGCCGGCAGAGAAACCCCAACCCTTGCCGGTTTTGCGTCTTGCAAATTAAAAGAACTCTCCGCTTTGGACTGTGACATATCAGCCTCCATAAACCTGCCTCGATTCGCCCGAATTTAAAAGCTTTGAACGAAAGTGAAAAGGCGGGAGGGGGGCCAGGGTGCTCTACAATTGGGGGGTGGGAGTCAAGTTTAACCATAAAACTTTCCAAGGAAATCAAGTCCAGTCTTGATGCTGTGCCAGTATGCATGTTTCCTGTCGTATGCATTACCAGCTTTACGAATGTCGACACCTGTCACTGAAGTCAAAATAACGTTTCTGCTTTCCCCTTACTGGGCCGGCAGGGGGAAAAAGACATTGAATCCCGGAATATAAGACCCCCACCATCTATGCATGAGTGCAAACATAAAGCAAGGGCCAAAAGCATCAAACAATTTGGGAAATCCTTGTATGTAACCCAATTCGGCCTATCCTGATCACTTTTTTCTCTATTCCTCTCTCTTTCTCAGTCTCCCTCTCTCGCTCGCTCTATCTCAGAGTCTTTCGACAATTCCCAAAGAAACGACTCTGCCTCTGCCTTTTATATATACCTGCCCCTGCCAGTGCCCATTTAGTCAATCTGCATAGAGTCGGGAAAGCATTAGGGACCCAAGCTGTCGACTCCCGTTACTTTCTACTACCCAATTAGTGTCCGGGAAAAAAAAAAAAAAAAACAGAAACTCCGGAAAGTTTTCATGGGTTTTATTTCCGTATTTCTCCCCGGTGGGAAAACCTTGCATAAGAAAAATGTAGGAAAGATTGACAACAGTCTTGAGGCGTTCAGCAAACAAATTATCCAATCTAACTTCCCAAATGGCGGCCAACTTGTGAAACAGAGGCTTCAGCTTTCAAAGACGGTTTCAGCTTTCGACGCCGAACAAGAAAAAACCGAAACAATAACGAGAGCAAGCACACATTTTGTTGCTAGGATCTATTGCAGGCTGCATACGAGCCCCCAGCCACCCCCCCCCCCAAAAAAAAAAAATTGAAAGCAGTTGGCAGACGAGTGCAGACGTATTTATGTGCAGCCTTAATTGAAGTATGCTGAAAGCTTTCTCGGAGTGGCATTGTCATTGAGAAAGCGCATGGAACCTTTTGTCTTCCAAGTTTCGTTCTCCCCTGGTTCAACCCATACCGAGCTACATTATAACACGAAGACTAGCAGAATATAATACTAGCAGAGCAAAATCTTGCCGGTAGAGATCTCACGAATTTGGTATAGAGCACAATGGGGGTAGCAAAGCAGAAATTGTATGGCCGGGATCGTGGGTGGTGTGGGGTTCAGGACTCCCTCCCCTGGCAATGTTAACAGGAACGCAGATTGCTCGAGAAAATGAAATACCGTAGCAATTTCTAGATGCCAGCCATACAAGGGTCTCCTTTTCCAGTCTTGAGAGTCTTTTGGACCTTGCTAGAACAGCGAAGTACCCAGAAAATAGCCAGTGCCGGTTGCCATTTTTAACTGGGGTAATTTCATGAATAAATCAACACTTCTCTCTATGAGAGCTAGACTTGGGGCTCGCGAGCAACTTGACAAAGCAACTATGTAGAGCCTGTTTCTCGGACTTGGGCTTTTTTGTTTTTGGGTACATTTTATAGATTTGAGAACTGCGGCAATGGCGAGGAGCTTGGTGCCATGACAACCATAAAAGTTAGAAAGGCTAAGTTGATGAGTCAAAGCTTCTCAGCGGATTTCGACTTGTGTCTTAACATGCACCATTCATGAGACACTGAAGGTTATCAAATATAAAGCGCCTTTCTATTAAGACTTTCCTTGTTTTTCTTGACGTCTTTTAGGAAACATCGACTACTTGTCATCCTTACCATCGCACTCAAAGGACACGAAAACAGATCTTTTCGATCTTTCGAGACTGATTCGTGATACAGTGAATTTGTCCTGTCAAATCTACTGCATTGCTTTGGGAATCCGGAAGGATGTCAGACAAGAGCTTTTTTCTTGCCCGAGAGTGTTTTCGTCATTCAACTCGGGGAGTATGGATCCGATAAAAGCCACTACTTGGTTACCACATCTACATTCAGCGATTCGAGAACTTGGGTAGTACACCCTCCATCCATGCTCTTTTATCAGTAGGACGGGAAAGTTTAGTTTTGCTTGCCCTTGTATAGTTACTCGACAAACACGGTCGCTCCCTAAACAAGACTACGCGGCGTCCTAGGATAGGAGGATAGGACTTTCGGCGTCCCCGAGTCAACAAGATTTGGTTTTGCCTGCGGGAAGCTTCCATGTCCTAACGATCAGGAATCGTCGCAGTATGCAAAGCTAGCAAACTCTTGGCTCTTCAATGTGGACACATTTTAACGCGAGACTTGGCTGTTTGTCTTGGTCTCACTCTTCATCTTGTGGTTGTGTCCAATCTACAGCGCGGAATCCCTGGAAAGAAACTCCTGTAGAACCAAAATTTGTTGGGAAGAAGTCAGAAAGCAAAGAAATTTGAATTCTTTGGTCAGGCCAGTTCCCTCCCCGTGCATTTATTAGTAACCGTGCGGCCTAAGCAAGGAAAAGAATACTGCTGCAGCACTACTCGATATCCGCCAAGGGCTAGAAATGCATCGCAGAGCCTGTAGGGAATGGTGTACTGGAACTGAACTGAGACAACAAAGACGATGACGGGCCTCAAAAAGACCTGTTGGATGTCAAGCGCAGAGTCAGCCAATCTCTCCGGGGACGGTAAAAAGTGCGTGACAGAACAAGGGAGCCCCTTATGTGCTCCATTTTGGAGCAAGAAACCTTAGAACGACTGGTTCCCTGCAACATCCACGGAGTTACCTAAGCTGAATACACTGAGTCACTGACTTGCTCCGTAAATCATGTATAACTATTTTGGGGGGGAAATCGTTCTTTCGGTGGCAAAGTTCTTTTCAAATTTGAAAGATATGAGTAACACTTGTTTTTCCATCAAAGTCGGCGCTAAACAAACCAGTTTTGAAGAACGATAACTTATAAAAACAAATAACTCCCAATTATCCCCTAGACACGCTGAGGTTTGCCTCCAATTTTGATTCCATCAAGGCCTGGGTGCGAGCTACAACAACAAACCCTGCTGGAATTGAATCTGTTCTCCAAGTGGGATTTGACGCAACCTCCATCGTAATCCGAAGCATCAATTTACCGACGTCTGGACTCGAAAACCTTTCTGTTAACTCTCAATTACTGTGAAGATTTTCGGCAACAGTGAAAAAAAATGGTGCCTGGTACATTGAATGCCAATCATGTTCAAATGAATTATACGACAATATAGAGTATTTTATAGGCAGTTTAGTAATGAAAGTGGTAAAATTCCAAGAGGCGTTACAATAAAAAAAGTCACTTTTTCTTATTTTTTGCAGTGCCACAATAATCAGGTGTCGCGCTTTTTGTAAGTCATAAAAACCATACGGATCCATCAAAAGAGGTCACTATGTAAGACCAGTGAAGCTATGTCGGGATCAATTGAACATTCGCCCCTTTACGATGAACGTTATTGCCACCTTTTTTTTGTCTTGCGTGTCATAACGATAAGGGGTAGTATGACAAGAGTGTCAACAATGGCTGGCCCCCGGTTCAATCTCACAATAGCAAACATAAGTGAGAAAAAGCGAGGCACAGAAAGAAAGGAGTAAATGGACTTACCTTGCCCAGGCAGTGTCGTTTGTTCATAGCCGCCAACGCTGCTGCAGCCGACTGATGCTCGCTGAATTCGACGAAGCAATACGGATCACTCGCGGGCTATACGAAATAGAAAGAAACAAAAAACGAAAAAACATGCAAGAATATTAATTATTTATTTTTTCGTTGCACAATAACGCAACCTGTCGAACATCAATACCCTCACTGTATTTCCCAGATTGTCAACCAGAGTATCGTCTCGGATTTATGTACGGATGATTGACCCAGAACCCCATACGCCACAAGGTAAGTGCACCGTAAGGAAAAGAAGTAATAATAGAAACTAAAGGATTTGGCACAGCTAACGGTTGTCAACGCAACAGGCAGCTGAAACTTGACCAAGACTCGCCTAAGTAGTATGGGATTTTCTCTTTCTCTTCCGACAGAAAAGGTTTCCATAGTACAAGACAAAAAGGTTCTGTATTGACTACAGTCGGGGGTTTTGTAAAAATTATAATTCCGTTGCTGCGGAAACCAAGAAGCTAAGATAGCTTCTGCGTTAGACTCTGCGTTAGACGAAAGTTTAAGTATTAAGCGGCTTACGTAACTTTCGCTTTCAGTAGATTCGGCGAGTTTGGTAGTGTTTCCCCTTTTTACCGAAACACTGTCAAAATATTTCCCGGATCCTTTTCTGTCAATACTTTTCAATGTTAAAATAGTGTACGACTAGGCTTCAAAAGCGCAGTGTTACTTGTGTTTTAGATGGGGTTATACAAAAAGGGCGACGGACAAGAAAAGATTTCATTTAAATGTAGAAGAGAAGTTGCGGCTCATTGAAACGTATGGCAAGTTCAATTTAAAAGATTGGCCACAAAGCGAAGCGGCCGTTAAGTTAGGAATTCCTCAATCCTCTCTATCAAAGTTGGTGAAAATCGTGACGAAATAAACAATAGTGGGTGTAGTGAATCTAGAAAAAGGAAACGTGTGGGAAAGTGTCGAAAAGTAGACGTTGCTTTGTTTCTTTGGTTTAAACAAGCCAGTTCGTTTCACGCGCCGCTGAATTGTATTATCCTAATGCCTATTTCCGATTTCCGGTTACTAGAATCTCCACTTAATAGAATCAATATTCACTTGACAAGCGTGATTTAAATAAGCGGCGCTTTGTAGTTGAAAAGCACCCGACAACTCTCCAACAAAAAGCTCATTTTGTTAACATTATACTTTGTCTTTTAGTTTAGTACTGCATTTGAAAAGAGGTTTAAGTTTTACAAAAGGAATAACCCCCAAGAGTCCGTTTAATCTTAACGGAATGACGCCGGTACTCTCGCGTATAATAGCGTCGCATAGTCTCCCAGTGTTCAGAAACAGGAACCACATTAACAAACCCCTATACAGGTACCTTGCGTGTTTTTTACGGTTTCCCATACTGGGAAAGCAGGGTGTTTACAAACATTTTTCTAGGTTTTCTACCTTATTTTTTTCAGCTGTTTTTTGTACTCTGCGTCAAATGGGTCGTTTCGGTAGTTCCGTAAACGAGCAAACGTCCGTCCTCCCTAAGTTCTCGTGGAATATCAATAGTCGTAAGTATGGCGTATTAGCATATGTTATAGATCCGCAGGTTGAGAGAAGAACAGACATTTTCCAAGGCCCAAAGAATTTATGCCTCTGCCGTCTGCCGACATTCCCGCAGTTTTGTCCCTTCCTTCCCCCGTTTGCTTTCTCATCTCCCCGTTTACGAAGGAATATAACACTCACAACCCCGCCCCACCTGTCAGAATACAACCCTTAACGTATAAGGCATAACCCGCAGGGACATAGACAATTATAATCAAGTATGCATAGATCTGAAGACGCACATGCAAGGCTCACGCACAGTCTATCTACCCCCTCAATTGCCCCATACCAAAAGTCTGAAAGCGAACCAAAAGATGGCCTTTTGTTCCTCCCCGCGATCGCGAAATAACCAGAACCCTTATTTCACAATAGCGCTCGTCCCCTTTTCATTTCCACCAAAAATAAAATCGGTACTTCGTACTTGTACGAAATACCGATCAATGTGCTTCGTACTTGTACGAAGTACCGAAGTACGCAGTGCGTGCCAGGCAATTTGACGAGGATTTTTTCCAATGCATTGTGGAATATTTTAATGGAAACGCATGCTATTCTGCAGTAATAACGGCAAAAGCATCACTCTATAGCCACGATTTTAATGAAACCAGAAAAAAATAGACTCCATTGTACTCGACAAGAGTCATAAAGGGTTAAAGGTGAGTTGTTGGGAAGTATGAACGCCTGATGCAGATATTCCCACGCTACGTAAAATACAGTATGGCGCACGGACTTGGGTTCTGTTCTTCTCGCGCACAGACACACATTCACACACACATACTCGCTAGCAATTTTCAGAAGAAACTTATTACTACACTCAGTTTGGGTACATGCTTATGATACGTGCCAATAAATTTGGGTTCATAGTCGCGAGCAAAAGCATTCTCATTGTCTTTTTTGCTTTTTAAGTGTTTTATTTTGCTGCAGCAATGTGCTTGCTCTCATCCTCAAAGTTTAACGGCTTGGGGAAGTGGTAATGGAGTTAATTTTTCAATGGGACCACCTGTTTGGCAAAGACCAAAAGCAGTCGGGAGCTGTAATGTGCACCCTCCTGCACAGAACATCTATTTTGACGCATTTATGCAGCAAACCATCAGAAGGCCTAAGATATTTCTATCATATATCATCGTTTGGGAAGCATTTCATTCGAAGCCGGGGGTAATTCTAGCCCCTTTATACGTAAAAGACCTTTTGTTATGTCTTTTGAGTCCCTAACTCTTAAGTGGATACTATTATATCAGCATGGCAAGACACAAGAGAACGACCAAAATTCAGGGAAACGGACCAAAAACAAAACGGGGAGCGGAAACGCGAGCAACATAGGAAAGGGGAGATTTATAGGGCTACAACGGCTTGCATACTGGAACTGGTCTATCTGGATACTTTGACATATATCCTACAACATTGGAGTAATCTGAATTTTTGTTTGTATCAGAAAAAAAAGTGAGTTTTCTATCCATTTCTAAGACTGGACCTATTAACTAAGCAAACAAGAAGCACTTTTCTCCTTCCTTATCAATAACATTCAATGCAGTAGTCTACAGGTTGAAACTGTACTGTACCATGACGCTTTGCTCAGTCTATTCTAAGCATTTCACCGTAGATATGCACAACCCAATCAATTGCAAACGACGTTGTCCCTAGCCACTACGAATGCAGTTGAATGTAATAAAAGTCGACAGAGGAGCAATCCAGCTCTGCGGATTTCTACGATCTACCCTTTTTTATAACTGCACACAAACAGATAGTCTTTTGTCAGAACTCTTTATATTTCGATGGTCGTAATCTATATCGGGTTCAACAAATTCGTTACGTTCATTCAGCTGTTCTACCAGGATCAAACGAACAGTTCGGAGACGTTAAACGGTCAAGTTACGCCTACACGATATCAGGTCTTTATAGGCATGCTCTGACAAAACAAGGAATCTCAGTTCAATGCCTTGACATTAGATTGAAACTTTTCTCCCAGCGGTCGTCTAGCTCAAAACTGTTGGGTACTTCAACATAACTTTCATTATCCCACGCCAATGACCTATGCACATTTCAATGGAAGTAGACACAAGGAAGACTCGACAAAAGAACTACGTGTACATGACACAAGGACGCCAGGTCCGTAATCTTTTAAGGGACCAATTTTGAGTTAAAAAGCCTATGCTCTTTGTTGAAGCTTCAACGACATTAGAAAGTGATTAGGCCGTATTAGACAAATACGTCAGAAGGATACCTAACCTAACCAAATCTAACCTTGTGACGTGACCTGGCGTCCTTGTGTCGCATTACCATTTTGATATATACATTCAATTTTGATATATAAATATATATATATATATATATATATAACTTTAATATAGACATTCGTATATATACACATGTCAAAAATGTCCACCTAATTTGGTAATCTTGCTAATTTACTCATCTTGTAACTGGCTTACAATTAAAAATGAACGCCTTTAACGACAGCATTTGTTTGTAATTCAATACATAATTTTGTAAAACTGACAAAGTTGTTTCAATATTTGATGGGCATAAAAGGTGCCAGAATACTTCATTGTATAACTACCAAGGATTTTTTCAGCACAAGACAGTAAAGATGACATTATATATGAAGTATATAGGTTACACTACAATATATAGACAAACTATCCAATGATTTATTAAAGAACTCGACGGCAAAGTTTACAGCGTCACCACAAGAGATCCGTTTTTCCTGGAATAGCCGGAACCCCTAGACAACAAGGAGTTTGGGCTTTGGAGTAGAGGAAGGATTCCGCACAGCGCTTGCTATATGGGAATTGGCTCCTGTAGCGTGGGTACAGTCCCAGCTGTTGGCCTGGCCACTGAAACTGACTGTGCGTGAAATACCCCCATTGATACAAACCGCAGCGTGACTATGTGTACGTGTGTACGGATCTCAGAGCTGTTTACTTTCCGTTATGCGTCCCCCTTTTCACTATAGGATCTCTGTGAGCAAGAAGTAGGACAAGACAAAGGCAATGCAGCGTAACCGGAAACCCCAGAACAGAAAACCCTCTGTACTCTTGAGCTTTATAAGGACTTTTTTGAGAGGGCGAAAATCTCTTCCGAGGGACTGCTGCACAGATTTACCAGAAATGCTATACAGCGAGAGTTTGCAGAAGGTTTCTTACCATCTTGTTTTCAGAGGAACAAGAGTTAAAAAAAAGAACCAGAAAAAAAAAAGCTATCTTGTCTATAAAGCGAAAAGGGAAAAAACGAGGCTTTCTATGTTGATGGTTTCGGGCTTTATGAACCGGACATGATCCGAGCTTGGGACAGGCCGTTATGTATCCACCCAACCTACTGCCGGGGATGCTGGGTGCGGGACATTAGGCTTGGCTAAGCAAACTCGGTGTTTTGTGGTGTGCAATGACTTGCAGAATGTAGGTTCAAGTTATTCTAGCTCAGGCTTTTGTCTTTCTGTCAAACTTTGTTGGCTTTTTTCCCCAAACAATATTGCTCCCCATAATTTAGCTAGAAGTATACTTTCAAAGTAAAACCGACCCATCTGGTGTAGGGTACTTGAGTCTTGCGGGTTATCATCGCATTGTCACATGCTGAAACACATACAGACACATCGAACTCGGCGAAAAGACCTTTTATGCTCGTTTTGATAAATTATGGCTCACACAGACCATTTAAGCTTTCTGCGAACGATTGTCTAATTGTATTGATACACTTTAGCCCATAGCATTCGCAGAAATGCGCAAAAAAAAAAGATAAAAAGATAGAAATGACCCTCTTTTTATCCCTTACCCTGTTAGGAAGCTTATGACGTACGAGCATGGGTCTTTGGTCTAATTCACTTCACTCATATTTACTAAAAAAAAGCTACCCACGTTCCTAAGGCAATCCAACCATCGGAGTAGCGAGCATTGTGGGTCCCTTGCTTTTTCAATGAAATTCGAAAAAAACTAAATTAGCCTCATTAACCTCGTGTAATAAATGACAATATTGCCGGGAAATCAAAAACCTATCCAATGAATAAGGAGTAATAATTTCGAAAACCTGAAGAATACACACATTACTGCCTGAGCTTAAAAAAGTAGGTATATCTTTTATTTCACTTCTTCTTTAGTGTCAATACTTATATCGCATGTCTCACTGCATCCATTTCTGGCAAGCTGATTGGATTCCGCTCATTAGAAATGAAGAAAAAATTCTTTGTTTACTCTATCCTTGTTTATATAAGAAAAAAAAAGTTCTGAAAGTAAACAAAATTTGTTCCATTTCTAGTCAGGCTATCGTTAGATATGATTTTCATTTAAAAAATCGGATTGAGCTAAAACATATGAATTGAATCATTCAACAATGAAGTTCCCACATCGGAAATTACCTTCGGAAACTACCTTCGGAAATTAAGATTAAAACTGGAAAGCAAATACGGAGGGTCGTTGATTCTGGCACGAGATTGACACAACGGCTTTTATGGCGAGGCAACTTGGGCCAAAGCTGCAAAGGACGGCAGCAGGATGAGTAATCTTGGGGGAGTTTTGAAGTGGAGCTCCCATGCGTGGCACACGATAAGAATTGTTGTGTCGCATATCACAGCTCGGACCCGTCTTTTGATCTTTAGCAATCAAGACAACGTTATAGCTAGCTGCCGCTTTCTTTTCTTTCTGGTCTGCCTTGCCAGACGCAAGCAAGATCTGACAATCCGTTTCAGTGGGCAGTAAACGGATGAAATACAGTTCAGCTTCTAAAGAAATAAAAAAAAAGACTCCAACGGAATCTAAAAGGCAGCTCACGGCGGGTACGCTAAGCACGCCAAGTAAGTTGTCATCAAAGGGAAAAAAAGCCAAGGAGGATCCGACTTTCGGTCTTAGGAACGATCAAAGCTTCGGTGCTGTTGGAATCTAAAGGTTGCATGTCCCGCCTTTTAAATAATACAAATCCGGACTATTGAGCTCGAGCGTTTGAAGTTTCAAAGTGCGAGAAAGCAGCACAACGAGCAAAAATAATCAAGTGCTAATGAATATTTGATAACATTTTCTCAAAACAAACTCGTATTCACAAGCTCCCCCAATTCGCCAGGTGTTAACACGCGCGCCATCTACGGGCAGGCCGTGGAACCACATCATTCCGTCCCGCTTGTCTGAACCAGCGGACGTACTGTCGTGTCGACAAGGAAAAAGCCCACGAGGAAGTTTGGCGATGGCATACAACGGAACCTTCTATCCGACAGTTAAAGTAAATGTGCGAATAGACGAAACCGCATATGAGAAGCAAGCATGAGTTCGCTTGGAACAGGTATACTTTCGAGAAGGTTAACCAAATAGGAGACAGAAAAGCCCGTATGCTTGCCAAAGTAGGTCAGTCACAGTCAGTAACCTGTTGACACACACATACAACTTTCCCATCGTTGTCGAATCACCAAAAGACCTATAAAGACAGACAGTCAAAGTCAAACAGCCTACAACAGAGTCTGCGAATGACGACTCGGAGAACGGTGCCAGTAGGCTATACATATTTTCTCTCTCGACAAGAAATCCTACAGGTCGGCAGGATGTTGCCAATGTTTTTCGAAAGTTTGCCCGCAGTCCCTTCAGCCCGGGTAAAACTCGAACTCGCCTACCAGAGTACGCCACCCACGTCCTAATCTCAACTCGTTTCTATTAACGCTCGAAATTTGAAATTGATCTATAAATCCACAGAAGAATACCACGTGAAGAAGATTCTATGTGAAGGAGATCAAATCAATTCTATGTGAAGCAGAAAAAATCAAATCAGTCAACCAAATTAGCTTAATGACATTTTAAATTATGTAGGGAAAGGGTTTAAACCCTCCAAGATTAACTCAAACTGCGTTACAGTGCTCAAAGCAGGATGAGGGGAGTGAGTGTAGTGTACACTATTTAGTAAATGCTATTACCTTTGACTGCATGAAAGGACCTTCGCCATTACTTTACCAGCTAAAATGGGTTTAGGGGGAGGAATCGAGACACTAACCCTTGATAAGTGTACACTATTACTAAATTGCATGAAAGGCGAGTCTTTGTAAGTGTTTTGTGGTAACTTATTTTGCTTATGTTAGTGGCCGCACACACGGAGGAGCAAATTTGTCTATTTTGTGCCATCAAAGATCAATTAGAGTAATGAGCCCCTGATTCAAGGAAGAATGTACAGTACCTCCAGACCCGTTCCAAACACCCCCTAGTTTTCCATTCAACCTTTCTATCCCACCGCAATAGTCAATTTGCGCCCTAACCCAATGCAACGCTTGCAAATTACTGTTACACCGAGCGCCATCGTGTTTTCTCGAGCTTCAAAACTAATTTCGCAATCGTTACGCTGAAAATAAGCAAACTACAGTGTGCTCTGTTTTCAATTCCTCAGTAAATTATTACTGGCAAATAGGACACCAAAATTGGAGGATTCAGAGCAGAACACGATCTTTTTTTCGTGTTTTCCCCTCGGGATAAGTCAGAATCACGATACACGAACTTGGAGCCGGATCTGGTGATGCAGATCCTGTCAGATGGCAGGTAGTTCATCACAAACGTTCGCAATAACAGACAAGGATCAGCCCTGGCACGGACAAGAATGATTTTTTTCGGGAGTATTTTTTTTTTCTTCCAATAAAAGTATACAAGTATGGGAGGGGGGGACCTTGGTAGAACATATCTACCACACTTTGTGCATTGCAGAGCGGTGATCCTTAAACCGTTTCATTGCTGTTTTTGCCGTCTTTCAATTAGCGTCCGGCTTTTGCCACAATGGTAACGAAATGTGGTTTGGAGTTGCGTTTTGAAATAAATATACACATTTAAATGCCAAGTTCCCGTTATCAGCTTGTCGCACTCCTTCGACAATAACTCGTCTGATGACAACGGAACATCTCAAGAAGGCTTTAATTGCGTTACGTTATATACAGTCGCGAAAAGGACCTCTACGTTTTTCCGAACTTTTATTCCTTTTTTACCCTCCAGTGTGAGTCTCTGGTCTGAATAAGAAGCTATTGAGTCACTTGAATACCGTGATTGATTAGCTCGATGCAGAAAATCCGACAAAAACGGTGCTCTTAGGTGCTCTTGTTTCCCCTTGTGCCACAAACGTTGCTTGCACATAAAGCCGCTTTTGTTCCAATACATAACAAAAAGGGGCCCAGGCATACAAGATAATTTTGCTTCTATTCCTTCAGCGAAGGCTTCAAAGATTTATGCGTGTATTACATGAACCGCGAGCCAGATCCCCTTAGCTTTAGGCACATGTCCCGGTCAGTTCTCTTTTAAATTAACAGTAAAGCACGGTTAAACAGCTCAAAGACAATATCCCCAAAACGTCAAAGTACACCAGCCCATGAACGAGAGGCTGGGGCGCAATACAACAAATCTTACATTAAAAAACACCAAACACATCCATAACCCGGAAAGAGCCAAAGAAAACGCGTATCTGTCCAGCAGACCCGCTATAACAGGACAAGAAATGTTCTTAAATTAACTAAAAAATAACTAAACAAACAACAACTAACAAACGTTCTATATTCCAAAAAACCTCGGTGGTTAATTAATGCAGTAACGAAAGCTACATTTTTCGCTAGTTTCCCGGTTCGACGATGGTGGTCTCGCTCGTGAGATCAACTCCGCTTTCCAAAGTGTTCGGGTTTTAATTTTCTCCAGTTGTAAGGTAATAAAAATAAGAGACCCCCCAAATACCAACATTTTCCCACTCCAAAAGTGGGGAAAATCTTGGGAAAAAACGTCATCAAGCCACTCGTTTTCGTGTTGTTCGTGGCGTTGGAACCCTTTTTGTTTTGTTGTCCGTCATCAGCCAGCAGAGTAATCGATTCCCGAGCTCAACACACAACCACGGATGGTTTTAACGCCTCTCAGGTGCGAATCGAAGCGTGTAGCCCACCGAGGATAAGGATAAGGTCGAGTCGTGATTGACAGACACGGCAGCCGCGGGTTTCTGAGGCTGCTGTGCCGCGACGTCACTCCGTACGTAGGCCGGAAGCACGCGACCTACATACCGCCCTGACCCTTGCCCCAACCGAGATACTTTCGATGTTGGAATTCCGGCCGAGTCCGCGGTGATGATCTGGCTTTCACCTCCTTCCAAATCCGGTACCTGGCTCATACTGGGTTTCACGTAGACGGGTTTCTTGACGATGGAGTCGGGGTGTTTCTTGGCGGGTTCCACCGATCGCCGATAGGGGACTTTCCCGCCCAAATTGGCGTCCAACGAGTTGAAGTTTCCGGGCAAAGCCGAGGCGGCCGCGTTGCCCAAACCATTAAAGATGTTTCCAAAGTCCAGGTTCTGCAAGTCAGCATCGCTTAAGTCGGTATTGTATGTGAGGACATGTGCCGCAGCGCCTTGGTAAATGGGCGTCCATTGACCGTAGGTCCACCGAATGGCTGGCGCAACATTATTATCGTTGTGGCTGCTGCTTTCGGCTATTGGATTGTAGTATTGCTGGGGAAACTTGCTGGGCTGAGGCGCTGGGGCGACGGATCCTTTGTAGAGGAAATGGGCAGGTTGAGACGCGTAAACGTTCGCTCCTGGTTGCGGAAGAGGAGTCAATGGAGGCTGCGGCTGCGATGACTTGACAACATTGTTGTTGTGGTACGGTTGGACGATTGTCGGCTGAGGTGCCGAGGCTTGACCTTGTTGCTGTTGCTGCTGCTGCAACGTGTAAATCGGCTGGGGACTCTGTTGTGGCTGCTGTTGCTGATTCCGGTAATATGGCGTCGGCGATCGTACATGCTGTTGCTGCTGCTGCTGTTGGGGGGGTGCTTTGGGTAGTTGGCTCAGTGGTACGGGAAATGGACCGGCCACAATATGCCCGCCAGAGAATCCTTGGGCTTCCAGCTGAGGTTTCAGGAACTGTTGGTGGATTAAAGCGTCAGGTAATAATTGGGAATCCTGGACGTTAATAGGCGCTCGCGTATCGCTATCCAGCCGATCCGCTACCGGGCGATTCCCCATCATGGTCGCGAAAGGATTCTTCCAGGCACGTTTGGCAATGCCGGTAGGACTCGGCGACTGCAGCCTGGCGTACGGATCCGGACGCGGCATGTAATAGCCACGGTGAGTGTCGAAGGACGGGACACTGGTTCCCTGGGCGGTGGCCAATGTCGCCCACTGGTGGTAAATGACCAGGAGGAGGAAAGGCAGACACCAAGACTCCATCCTAATGGGTTTTATGGTTTAGAGTAATGGAACCTCACCGGAAATGATATTGGATTCCCAAAGTTACTACCAAAGTCCAGGTAACTTAATCAACTTGCAACCTAACGCCAATGCAATTGGATTCCCATACCGGTCAAACTGCATCAGTGGTCCAAGTTTACCTTCTGTTCGCTTGAAATTATATTTGGAATTACTCCTTGAAATGTGAATGAATCTGAACTTAGTCTAATTTGGAAACGCAATATTTAAAAAAAAAGAAAAGAAAATCCAAATGTGAATAAGAACGTGAAGGCCCTGAATCGTGAATCGCGTTGTTAAAGTCTTTCCTACTCGAGTTCAAATTTAAGCCCCATGTCTCAAACCGCACAATTCCCACGCACCATGCGTGATTCAATAGTCTGAGCTATCGGTGACCAATGCTTCTGGAAACGAAAGATGTTATACGACTCTGACCTACTTGGTTTCTATAAACCATTACCACCATAATCCGATTTTTTCCTTTGCTTTTCCCCTTTTTTAAGCCCTTTTCGAACGCTTCACTGACATTCTGAGAATTGACTCGCAATGCTTTTTAGTCATAAGACTCCCAAACTCGGTATGGTCGTATAAGTCGCATACCACTGCACACAAGCTCTATTTACACCTGCAATCGGACCCTAACCATAACCTACTTGCTTAATTTGATGGGACCAAATGTCCGTCTTGAAAACTCTTCAGAATAGTCTACCTTTCTGTTTGCTTTCTAGCTAACGCGCGCAAGCGTAACAACCGTTTTCATGCACGATAAACATGACGATGCTTAATCTCCTTCGCTAGGAAAAAGGTTTGTTCTTTTTTGTAGAAAAAAGTTCCAGGACAAAAAAAGAGAAGACAAATAAGGATGCCGAAAAGTTACGAGTTTCCGTTTCAACTCTTTCACCTTCGCTTTGCTTTGACACTGTTATGCTTGTAGCGCTTGAATTGGGGCAAAATAACACTCAAATTAATGCTTCCCAACCTTTGCCATGACTTTTTGACGGCCTATTCACTCAAACTTTTCTTCTCTCACGTAACTAACCCGGCGACCCGCGATCCCAGACCTTTCGCCTTGTAACCCTAGTGCTAAAACAGCTCCTTGCATTCAACTCGTGCGTTGGAAGCTTCAAGGAAAGCTCCACGCTAAACTCGGACTCGCATACACACACGTCCTCTCCTTCTCCTAAAGCAAGTCGTCTTAAAAGTCCCAATCACCCGTTTCCCGTTAACCAGAGGAAAAAGTGGAACTACAACAGCTAAGGAGCGGGCCCAGACGTGGCAACTAACAATTTTATATGGTGCTTCATTAGCAATTCTAATCAGTCACGTTTGACTTCATTTCGCTGAATCCCTAAATAAATACGTTGTCTGTATCTAGCTAACTTTGAACTATCTAACTTAACTATCTAGCTTCACCGGCTAAACTAAAACTGGGCGGGAAAGCGTCCGAAAATATCACCATCAAATTTCCACTGTAACTCACGATTCACGATTTCAAACTTTTCCTATAAAAGCAGATGGTCATGCAATGATAGCCAATGAAAAGCAATGATATCATAATTGATTTCAAGAAATTCAACGTTTCGATGTTTTGTAAACCACCTGGACTTTGGGGGAACGCCACTTATTGGGAATGATAACTGCACCTGTTTGAAAAACAATTCGACGGTTCCGGTTAATCCAAAGCAACGCGTAGCCAACTTCCCTTCCAACTTTTCCCTCACTGCGGAAATGTTAACACGAATAACAACGTAATGACCTGCTCAGCACGCTACACAATCATGAATAACAAGCCAAGTCCAGCTTGGAGTAGCTTATATAGACCAAGAATGGTGTAGCCATGCAACGGAGGATCTGCTTACCAGGCATTACCTGGAGGAGAAAGCTTGTGCACAGCATAGGCAAACACCTGTGGCGGTATATAGGGGCGGAAGAGGGAGCGGAGTAGACAGCCAGACTAAATTACCGACCAGGAACCACTTGCTTGGGTAAGCTTGTTGTAGGACAGCTCTGCACAAGGGCATTCCCTACTTTCAAGGGTTACTACAGGTGCCAAATTTCTTTTTTAAAGATGCTGCGATGAACGCATGAAAACAGAACCTTTCTTGTCTGCCGTGTTGTACCTCATCCTTTTTACCACTTAAGTGTGCTAATATTTATGTTCAGGTCGGGCATCTAACCCCTAACGATCATCAATACGTTCGGCGCTTTGGTATTTTACGATTTAACGGTCGTTTGTACAATCCCTTGCAAAAGTGTCGGTTTTAACTGACGTCACTCTCGTTAATTAGACAACGGCCGACTGTGAAGGTGTGAATCTTGCATGGCATGTGGGTCACTCAACAACCCTCACCTTAAAACTCTCCTCCGTGGTTCAGCTTTCGCGTTTTTTACTGCGTTGGCTTGTTACACCCTGGTACCATAGCCCAGCATACCAATAGACTTGCGTGCTGCTTCTTGCTCTCTCTCTCTCTCCTCGGATAAGAACTCTCACTGAAGCTTCTTCGTCTCAAAGGAAAAATTGTTCAAGAAAAGCCTTGGGCCCTTTTTGGCATACGTGGACCTCTTTTCTCGTCTGTGAATGTGTGCCTTTTGCCTAATCTTCCACAGAACGGCAAGCAGACGAACAAAGAGAGAGCCGGCGACTAGAGAGGCGATGCAGGAATGCCAGGAATTTCCCATCAGATTTTTGCTCAGCCAGCAGGTCCTGTGCTACTCCTGCAGCTTCTCGAATCGTTTCGAACCTGCCACGAAATTTCCCCACCTGCACCCTCCTGGGGTGCTTAACATGACTTTACAACCTTACCAACTTGAGAATATTCTGTACTCCACGTCCTTGCGCAATCCCAAACGCATTCCGCATGCATGGCATAAACTAAACGAGAATTCGACCTCACATCCACCCAAAAAGGACCTCATTGCTGTTCCCCCGTTAGACCAACACCAAACGGCATGATGCTTTGACGATTTCCTATTAGCTGGCGCTGTATAGCAAACTGTATAGCAAGCTGTGTAGTTTATTCCTCAGTGGCCGCAGGTTAATGGATGGATGGACCTTGGGATATTTCCCAGCCAGGGTGGGGGTATACTACCCCGGTGACCCAGTGATGGCGTTCATACTGATGGCGTGGACCTACCGCAAATTCCCTTGAATAACCAGCTTTTATCAACGGCGAACCCTCTAGACGGCTCTGGACTGCTCCACACAACGATGCTACGGTGTGGCCTAGGGAGGATCCACCATAGGAATTCGTTCCACCGGCCTCAATTACTCGCTTTCTTGCCAAACACAACGCTCGAGAAAGTTTCTCAAGTTGCCAGACCAGGAAACCCGAGATGAGTCCGGTTCTATCAACGATACACGAACCCTCATATAGACGAACACCCGACATCCGGTCTAACACCCTTGCCCAATCCATGGACACAACTGGCTTCCCAACTAGTTCTCCGCAAATGCAAAACTTTCCGGGAAAATTAGGATCTGTCTCATCTCTCACGTTAACTAAGTAAGTCAATGAAACTGTTCCACTGGGAAGAGAACGAAAGCCAGCCAATTTTTTCCTCGAGAGCATCTTCTTGCCACCTGAAAGCAACCTAGTTTTTTTCTTTCTTTTATTTTTTGTAAAAAGAGAGGAAAAAAAGTCACGCCGTGACTCTCTAATGCTTCAACCAGTAAGGGAATTTTCGGATTGAAAAAAAAAATACAAAAGGCTATACGCCCCAGCCTACTGCCACAGTTATATCGTCAACCCTGGGTTCCGCCAGCATCTCAGCATGGGATGAAACATTCTTGGGTCGGACCAGAAAAAACGCAAAAAAAAAAAGTCACAGGAGGACGGCATGCTTGGCAGCGTATAGAGAAAATAGCGCATACGAGCTAAAAAGATCGTCCCATCTACCATCTTCGAAGAAAAGAGGCCTGATAGGTTAGACCCATCCCCACACGGAAGAGCTCGGCGCCCAAATAAGCAGGTAGAGGGGAAGGCAACAATGTGGGTCAGTAGGACTTCCGCGGAAGTGGATGAATGGAGATTGGGAAATCGCCTTCTACTAGTCATTGTAGCGCTGCTTGCTTGAATTGCTTTCAATGGCATGTGCAATCACGGATTCCGAAATATTCGATTAATGGACCTTTAAACCGATTGCGAAACACGTGATGGGATACAGAATATCCTCTTCCTGGGTTCTTATGCTATTGCAGATTTCAATTTCACCGCAGGTGGTTGAATTACCCCTTATATTTGGTTGTAGCAATGAGAATAACGCTGCGCAACACCCCAGCTAAACAGGTTTAAACATGTACAATGTTCCAGGGCGAGATGTACCTCTTTCGTGAAATCCAAAATAACCCAGTGATGTACACATGTAATAAGATTAACATTTATTTGTTGAGAAAGACGAACAAATCTGTTTCTTGAGAACGGATCTGGACGCCAAACTACGTCAGCTTTTCTCCCTGCTTGAAATCCAAAATAACTTTCGAATAACGTATCGGGATCTTTTCCGAATTGTCAAAGAAGCCTCCTGGAGTCATTACTCAACATTGTAATCTCGTGGGTGGGAAGCGCTGGATTTGTCGGATGTATAGTTTCTGCCCTGATAAATTTTCCATGAATAATCACGTCGGATGGTTACGGCTTCCAGGCAAGCGTAACAAGTAAAGTTGAATTAGTCAGTTTATCCTCAATAGTTTGAAGAAAAGGAAAAATACAGGCCTTGTCCCCGATAGGCTTTCTTTTCTGGGGGGTTCCATATCGCCAGTTTATACAAACATGACGCATGAGCATGGGTAAAGTAATGGGAGGATCACCTTCCCACACGGAAAGATGGTTCCCGATAGGCTTCAATGAGTGTCTCGGAGAGAATCCTTTACCTTTAAAACCACTCACGCTTTACGATCTTACCTACTTATACATACACAGTTACTTATACGTTACATTACTTCAACTTGAGGCGTGTGGGAGCAAAATTCTTGCACATAATAACTGTGGGATTGGCTTTGGGTTTCTACAGTGTTTCTAATGATACCGGTTTATACACTTTTGTCTTTACTACCCAATACATAAATCAAAGCCATTACATGTTTGCAGCCGCTGCAAGGTTTTCTCTCCAAAAAATAGGAAAGGCAACCAAACCGTAAATCAAAGCCTAAATGCAACAACTTAGCCATCCGCTGCCGTACAATATACCATAACTCAAACGCACACCTAATGCTTCACCTTGCCGTCAACGACAAGGCAC
Organism: Lepidurus arcticus; assembly: GCA_003724045.1. NCBI lineage: Eukaryota > Metazoa > Arthropoda > Branchiopoda > Notostraca > Triopsidae > Lepidurus > Lepidurus arcticus. The sequence goes on along the minus strand of RJJA01000080.1, from coordinate 12,193 downwards.
AATACAAAAAATGCAGTTTTTTTTAGAAAAAAAGTTTTTGGGTCAACGCATTCCAATGGAGGATTGAGGACGCTCGACACCCATATTACATATGCAAGCATGCTGACTCCGTTTGTGGAGAATGAAGATGAACGCAAGTGACAAAGCCCCCCCCCCCTCGTTTTCATACATGTTCAGCCGGTTATAAGCTTTCATATCTTTACATCATTAAATTAAGGACTGCTTTTGAAACGCTATGCTGAATAAGCGAGTACGGTTCTAGAAATCCAACCCGTTCTCGTGTCTTACCAACCGTTATCCCAAAACTTGGAGCCAAAAGATCACGGGCGAGCCAAAACCGTAAGAAATACCATACATAAAAAATATTAGTTAGCCGGTATATAGTTTTTCTCCAAAAACAGCTGTGTGATGGCTTTCTAGACTTTTAACCTTTGAGAAAGCAAAAACCTCATTATTTCGTACATTGTTTTGGGGCACTGAGCTATAACCTTGGCCTTTACAATCCAAGTCCAGCAAATGCAATTAGGGGCGGAGTATTAATGAGCAATGTCCTCATTTATATCTGGGCAATCGCTTAATTTGATAAATTTGTGGGAGTGTTTCCTTGATTTGCCTTTACAAACAAGAAAATCAGCAGTTTAGTCATAAAAAACTGAAATACTTCTTTGGCTGCCAACCGTAAAAATAAAAAATAATATACTGTAATATAGTCCACCGAATTGGGATAAATGTTGCAAATGGCTGAAGATGCACAAAAGTCAACAAAAGTAACCACGTCTAGCTATCTAGGATTTGGCCTAGCAATGAAGCACGATTGCCTTGCATATTTTCTGAGAAGATTTTGTGGTCTAAATGTATTCAAAGAGGTTAGGGCTACTTTCCTTGGCTGGGTTGATTGTAGTCCTATTCGCCAAGCTCAAAGTAGCCTGTTCGCATGTCCCATTTCAAACAGCACCACTTTCATGGCACAAAAATAACCCTCTTTGCCATACAGAGTGTGGCAAATACCGCAGATACAGGACTTTTGGGGGTATTTGTTTTTGAATATAACCGAGCAAAAGGGCAAACATCTTGCACCATTTCCAGCTGACTTTGAAGTTTCGACCGTAGACTTCCCACTGAGTCATCACTTGCTGAGTGCGCATAAGCAAAATGTGTTTCATTTATTAACAGAACGGTACAATTCTATCTCCTTGATCAACAGTGACAATAACGCAGACAAACGCGTTAGAGTAACTAGAATGATACTCATTTAATGTAAAAAGCTAATATTGATCACCTTTCGTCTCAGTGACGTATGACGTTAAGCTTTTCTTTACTATTGGAATTGCATATAGTAACAAGTTCACTGTATTTAGTGCCAAATAGGAAAATATCTGCTTCCAGCGAATGCTTAAATTCTGTTCGAAAAAATCTTGCGCTAAGATATTGATGAAACTTGAAGGAAATGAGTTCTTGTATACGAGGATAAAAATAGCTGTTTCCTAGCGCACGAGTCATGGAAGCGGCAAGTACTTGAGCACAAGAAAGATCCAAAGTGTCTTGAAAAAATTTTCCAATTGAAAGGCCACGTTAAGATGACTATTTACAGTGCTGGAAATAAATAAATAAACTACGAAAATTAATCAAAACGTAATTGCAAAGTTAGTCCCTGCACACACTTTAAGCACTTTTCTCAAGGGGTTAAACAAGACAAAAAGTGAAAATACTTTTCCGTCTACGAAAAACCCATGCACTGAAATGCCACTTAACACCGATCAAGGAGATAAAGTGGTACACACCTGTCAAATGATGACATCAGCCATGACTTGATTGCAAAGGACTCAAGGAAGTCTTGGGATGAAGGCTACACTCAAACAAACCATGCTGGTTGTTGGCCCGCAAAATATCATGGACAGTACAAACTATACTGCATGGAAATATGCGGAGGTCAAATATATTTGTCAGATAATCAGAATAATTAAATGAAAGAAGAGATAAGAAAGGGGCGTATTACCCTCGTCTGAGGCAAAATAATGCTGTAGTATGTAGGAGCTTGGGGGAAGATTGAGGCAAAACCTACTGAATAAGGCCCAATTTAGTGCAAAAAAAGTTCTCAGATCCCAATAAGATAATAAAAACGGTGTACCCAACGAGTCACAGTACGTCTCTGTTTCTCTAGCTTTAACAATTCAAGAGTGCACCAGCGGCCGACTCAAGTTGCTCCATGTTTTTTAAGGAACCCAACTGGCATCCGCCGATCCATAATTCAAGAGCTATTCTTTTGACTACAAACTCCGCACTCCTAAAACTGAAATCGACGCAATTGTTTAGCCAGGCTTCACTCCCTAATACAGTTGCAGAAAACTTGTGCTTCAAAGATTCTTTAAAACCAAAAATAAGTAGTAACCTCCCTTGCAATCGACTCAGCCTGCTCTCACATGTATGTGAGCACGTCTTTCAAAACTGGATAAGAAAAAAATCTTACCTCGTGTATGATCTTGCAACCTTTGACCGGTCCGATCTGTCCGAACAGCACTAATATCAAGTCCTCTGTCACTGAAGGGTCCAAGTTACCAACGTACCTAGAAGAAACAGAAAGCTTAACAGACGCCGCTAACACATAAATGGTTTTCTAAAACAAAATGGCTATTTGACGAAAAACAACGGCTGCATTGCATGCTTCCTTTCTTATAATATTTTTTTTTTTTTAATTTTCATATCAGAATAATAAAAAAGCCTGGTTTGCTCTGGTTTGCGTCTCTTACAGCATACGCAAGGTTGCCCATTTGGAAAACGTGACCACGATGGCAGTTAGACCAAGAACTATATCAGGCTACAAGTTAGCTTCTCTTCCAGTGAATATCACGCTCAAAGTCAATGACTTTAAAGGCAAAACTGAAAATTTATTATAGATATTAATAATTCAGATCTGATCACTTTGGAAAGGCTGAGCTAAGTCATTGCTTTCAGTTTCGTTTTCAACCTTGCTTGCATTGGTGCCTATGCAAGAGGACGTAAATACTTACAAGGTACGTGGCAATGACTCGTCACCATATTCGAAACTCTGAAAAAATAAATGAGAAAACAATGCATTATAATCATTCCAAGGCAAATAAGTAATTAAAGATGATGATAAACAAGTATGCGTTCAGGAAAAATTGCCCCTGGAAACCCCACAAGCTACAACCCGGCCGCCCACGTCCTTGCCTATGAAATATTATACTTTTACCCAACTATTTCCTACTTTCAATACATTAGAACATGCTAAATGATAGTCTTATAATTATTATCTAGGTGGTAAGCTTAATTACCGGAGAGTTAGCCATAACGAAGAAAAATTAAGAACAAATCACACAGCACAACATACACGAAAGAAAACACTAACGCCAACTGACGGCGTTCGATGGCCGAGGACAAGCAAGCGTCAACCGCTTTCAAAAAGGGAGGGCTTTTCAAAAAACCGCTTTGTCATTGATGTCCGCCTGGAGAAGTTGCAATTGTCTTCAGAAACAGTTGGAAATGAAAAAGTTGGAATAATAGAGGTTGAAAATATGATATGGAATGATAATTTTGAACATAAAGTTAATAGGATTATTGCATAATAATAAGAATCGTTGCAATCAGGCTTGTTTATTCACAATTCAACAATTACCAAAAGCTCTCATTGAACCAAGGCGAGTACAATAAATGCTCCAAAGCGAATACACCCACCATGAGCGAAGTGTAAAAGAATCGGTTACTAAGGTATACTAAAATCATTAGGTTAAATTCTAACTCTGATAAGATAAAACAACATGATGTCTTCAAAATGGAGTTCACAGAGCTGACCCTATACCGCTTTGCGGCAAGCTATAGCTATTTCTTAGGCGAGAGATTTTTTTCCTAACTGCGAAAGTTTCCAGGTTTTAGGTGGATTTCTCACTCTCTTCTTCGGAATCATCTTCGTCATGGTTGTGCGTCACTTTCTTGGGCATTTCAGCACGCGGATGCGGAACGTGGCTTTGTTGTCGTTCTAGCGTCTAAACAGAAGCGATTAGATCGCACTATAAACAGTCTGTGCTTTCTTATATGACATCCCTTACCTTAAATTTACGAGGGTCAATCGGCTCTTCACCATTAACGGATCCGTTTCTTGACCTCATGTAGTCCGCGTTTTCAGTGACCAAACGTTGTTCATGAGCCACAGTAGATTCATGGGGCATCTAAATAATTTGACGTATATAATATATTACAAACGTAACATGATGTCTCTTTACCAGCATAGCAGGAGCTCTGAACATGTAACTGAAGGGGTAGTAAAGTAAATTGAGCACCGTAGCAGCATAAATGTCCGCATAACGAACCACCTACAACAGGTTTAAACTGACGGATATTACTTTTGCATATTGCAAGAACACTTACTTGACCAGAGAAAAAGGTTTGCCGGGATCCGGATCGGAACAAAGACCCCATAAGACCGTACGTTAGGTCCATTTCATGCGTAACTTCCCTCATGGCGCTTCGAATCTTGCTAATATCGGGTTTCTCTTTGGTAGAACTGTCCAAATTCCTTTTTCAAATGACAAGAAACCCATTGAAAAGATGGTCAAATACCAAAATAGAAGATTTATACTTGTAAAGATCACCCAGCATCACATCGAGGTTCTGTAGTCGGCTGAAAAGCGTGCACTTATCTGTCCAGACATGCAATTCTTGAACCAACTCAGGAATAACCAAAAAGGTTCGCCATCCTTTGATCTTCTTGGATTTCAAGATATCGCCAAAGATGTGGTCTCCGCAATACAGTACATCTTTGCCTTTGGCGCCAATCAGGTCAGTGAACACATCACAAGAGCCTAATGAAGATATATAAACTTGGGTAATGCGAGGCAATTTAGCCAATTATAGTTACCTCCAGAGTAGACATGGCCCTTCTGGAGCGGCCCTAAATGAGTTCCAATTCTTAACACTCCCGTTGAAGTGTCAACTTGACGTAACACAGTGCCTTCCCCGAAGAATAACGGTTTGCGAGCGTCCGTTACGATGTAATCAAAATAACTCATCCAATAATTAGGATCATCTCCCTCCTAAAACAAATATAGTATTTTTATAAGATTTATGAGCAGCATATATATATGGGGATTTTTCACCCTACCTTCGACAAAATCCAAGACATAATTTGATCTGTATATATATACTCCGAATTGGTGAGCAGAAAAACTTTGGCACCATTTTCTCGCAATCTTTTCAGAAGCATTCCAAAACGCTCATCGCGGCGCACGTAAAGGGCTATATTATTTACTGTCTGTTGCTTGAGGTCGCCTTTGAGGTGCACCCAATCCACAGCACGACGGACATCTTGAAACACGGACTTGAATGACATATATAATTCACCCCATTTAACACCAGTAACCGACCTACAATCCCAGCGCGTTATAGTTTAAAGTCCTCTGTTATATCTTTAGAAACTTGCCTACAGTACTGCTTGGATTCAGTGAAGAAATCAATCAAACACGCCAATAGGTAACACTCCGGAAGATTGAACAGTGTGTTCAAAACGTACACTCGCGATTCATCCAATTGGAGAAATTTGTTCGGGTAAAGGGCATACACATCCGATCTATAATAGTCAAATTCCCTTAAATCGACGTACTTTAGTAAGACCAAGTAACTTACGGTTTCAAAAAGTCGAAACCATGCGCACAGACCAGAATATTTCCATAGGGATCGACTTTAAGCAAGTTTCCATATGTTGCGTCAAACCAAAGGCCTCTGAAAGTGAAAAAAAAACTGTCAGATACAAACTGTTATCATTTTTGCGCAACTTATAGGGTTAGTCACACTGACGACAAGGGTTGCATCTGCTCTCAAAAAAAAGTGTACGAAAACGCCAGTGTCAGATAAAGCTCACCGCCTGTCTTTTCCTGTATTCGGAACCAAAAATAGCTTCATCCGCAACAGTTTTATGGCAGTTTAACTATTCTTAGCCATGAATCATGATGAAGATATATCGCTGGCCTACCCCCACGGTTGGTCTGTAAATTGCGAAATGACTTCATTTCGCATATCAGATGTGGAGCAACAAGCTTTGACGGAACAACGTTCACGGAATAGTTGTGTGCATACATGTTGCACAATAACGGAGAGTCTCACCTTATCGGGAAGGACGGATCGTATTCAAACTCTTGAATTTCCTTGGGATAACCCATGGAGATCAATTTATCACGCACCATATCGAACCCCAGTTTTTCATATGCCGGTGAAATGTATTCTAACAAAATCCGAATTAGTCTAATTTTTCTTCCATCTTTAAGAAATATCAACCAAAACGTGCCCCATGGTGTCTATCACCACAACAGACATATAACTAGGAAAACGCCCCCACGAAAAGCGCAACTAGGCGTTGACATTCTCGATTAGCTACTAATGTTTTCTTATGTACTTAGAATAGGAAATCAAGCAAAGAGCTCGTAACTCACCAGCTAAGGTATAATCCATATCAAACCCATAGAACTTGATCTTCTCCAAATGGAGGCTGCGGTTGACGAAAATTCTGTGAAAAGCCGAACTCATTATTACTCGGAACTGTTCTATTCCAATGCAGAGCAACACTGCACCTCAATGCTTTCTTTGACACGCTATCAATAAAAAATTTTAAACGTCAATTCGCCTTTTTATTTATGTATATTTATATAAATTTTGTAGGTCCAATGATATAAGATTTAAAGACTTTTACTATTAATCACAGACAGGATTTATATATTCTTCCATAAGCATAAAAATAAACAGAAAACAATATACTGGTTAGATAAAATCGCTGTGACGAAGATCGTTGATAGGACAAAGTCATCTTTTACGATTAAGATAAGAAATACCGAAAAATAAACTTGGCCCTGTTAGTTACCGGCAGTTCGGGGAGTTAGTAACTGGCGACATTTTAAAGTTGACAGTTGAAATAAAAAGTATCGCTGTCAAACACAAGAAACTTTCCCGCGCGAGAACAGCAAGCAACAGTACCACGCTAGTCAAACATGCCTAAGTAAGTCCCCTTCGAAAAATATGCAGCGGACTTTTCGACAACCTTGAACTCAACAAGCTGCGCATTAAAACCGAAACAGATTATCAGCAAAACTATCTCTCGTGCAATTCACTAGCCAAGAATAAGCCCTTCTACCCTGCAGAATCCGAGAAGCCCCTGTAAAGCAAGCCTGCCAGCTGCTGAATGCCATTATAGCGACAACATAACAAGCAGCATTTATTGTAATCGGCTAATGTTCCAACCATCTGACGGAAGGTGTACGTGCTTTACCTGTGTCCTAATTCTCGTTTATGGGTTTTTAAAGCCGTCGAATTGTTATACGTAGGATCAATAAATCCTTCCCAATCATCAGGTTCCATTTCGGATTTCTTGCGATCTCGCGATATCAAGTCGTCAGACTGCGCATGTGCTGAATGAAACATGGGAGTACTGGTTATTGGGTTTGACGCCATGCCGATTGCGGAACTACAATGGTTATCTACGAAAAAATACGAATTTTGGTTGGCAAATGGAACACTTAGATGGCTAAGCTAATAAGAAATTACTGAAGGGAATGTCAAGGACTTACTTGGCTATCGGGTTTACTGAGAGCGTGCTTGAGCTCAAAATGCAGTGACGAAAAAGACGCGAAAAGATACGTAGTTCTTTGTATAAAACAGAAGTAACACGAATAAGGCAATCTAGAATAACACAATTTTAGAAAGCTCACAACCATCTATTTCAACCATGAGCCGAACTTAGGAACCCTTTCTACTCTGTCGACTTTCTGATCGGCAGTACGATGCGATATAGGGCTCTCGATTTTGTTTGCCTTCTGAAAACGCAAAAGCGCAGTTGACTAAAAGATGCTTCGCACGACATCGTGGCATGGACGACAGCCGTTCACACTTAAACCTCGCATTTCTTGAGCATTTTTTCCCATTTCAATGCCGTGCAAGGAACGAAACTGTTCAAGAAACCGTATCGATTGTTGGTCTTGCATATATGGAAGCTGTTCAAGGTCGCACAACCCTGCAAGTCTTGTCTACCCAAGAAAATTAGACATGAAACGACTACTAAATCTTGTTATCAACAGCGTGTTTATTGAGAACAGCTTGGAAAACCACAAAATGACTATGCGCTATATTTCAAATCTAAACTACTGCTCAAAATTTCTGTTGCCAAGCAAGCTCATGGATGAAAGACGTGTAACATACGACGCTTTCAACGTACGTCGGGTTTTCAGGTTAACGTAATATCAACACTTCCACACGCCAGGCTAGACGGAAACAGACTAAGCTCCCAAGTTTCGTGTGGTCGACTATATTGCAGCCTCATCCAAGCGAATTGGACAGACGTCCAATTCAGTAAGAGAGAAAGCCGGACGACCTCGCAAAATGAATTTCAGACTAGTACGTACGGATTCCTCCCAGTCGGTTCCTGGAATCTTACATAACGTATATTATATAGCACAAAGCCTCTCCTATACCAACTGCTAGCTAAATTACCCTAAATTGTAAAGGCTTTGTAGATGTTTAACACAATACAGACGTTTGACACACGTGTAATATAATGTTTATGAACATTAATACTTAATTATAGATTATATAGGATCCGGATTAACATGTGCGTAATTCTAGAAAGCGTAGATCTCAATAGCAGACGCTCCATACACTCTATATCTATGTAGGACAATGACCTAAACCTGTTCTTTTTCCGTTTATAAACGCAACTATTTGGAAACTAAATACTAAGTTCACACATACCTGTGAGCGGGCTGCCTGTACCATTTTTTATGCGTCGCAGGACCAGCCTCCGTGGATGGAGTAAATCCACCAGAAACACCATGAGGAGTCCATGTCCCAATGGAAGCAGGAGAAGGAAGAGGTGAGATAGGAGTGCTGCACGTTGTTCCCAGTGGGACGCATAATTCTTCAGGTTTAGCAGCAGCTTCTCCTTCCATAGCAGTTTTTTCTTACGTTCAACGGTGAATTAATTTGACGAGTAAGATCAATCGGCAATGCTTGACCTCGATTAAGTAGGAATCTTTTATACAAATTCCTCCCTCCAGGGCATACAGATCAGGATAGGCCGTGATAGGTTTTCGAGAAATAAAAGTTCAAGGATCTAGGATTAAAAAATACGTCAGAGCTGCTGTCGTAGGAGTAATGTAGAAAAACGTAAAATGACTTACCTCTATTTATTAGAGCGAGACGAAATACTTTGTTATTGCGGTGGCTTGTTTTAGAGGATGCAAGAAAGCAAACCCGGACTTGTGAAACTACGATAGCGATCTGTGACTTGCAAAGAAGCGAAATCCTATATTGTGCACTGCACACAATAAAATAACAATTGTAATGCAAGGTTATATTGCATACCGTTAGAGAAACTATCAAATATCTCTTATCGCGTGATATGTACGAGAAATGATAGCTATATGTACTCATTATTATGACACGTACGGTAAATATAGGATTATACTTTCAAACACCGAGTAATCAAGGTTAAACACGGAGATAAAAATCGGCTAAACACAGTGCATGGGTTTATAAAGTTAAAAGTATGAGTCCAGCAAATAATAAAAAGGTTATGCATGGATTTTATGCTTGGATTCCGTAAGAGATTGGATGTTTCAAACTGGGAATTGTTTTGTTGTCGTGGTTAGTTTTTAGGGTAACTGATTACGAGAGAGTCAACCGGCCATGCAGGTAGAAGTACTCAGATACGTCTCAGAGGTCGCGCAACAAATATGGATAGCCGATGGTTTGCAAAGCTTTGCTTGGTCCAGAATTTTGTCTCGCGCTTTCTCTCGATCACTTTCTATGAAGCTCCGCTTTCGTCCTGAGCCGTTTTCACCGAGAGTACGAAATGCACGAAAATGACAAAGACTTGCAACGAATTGAAAATGCAAAAAAGCTGAACAAGATCCGTACATGACCTATGGCTATCAATCCAAATATCCAAGATAGACCCATAGTGAAGAACATTACGATGGCAGTATAACGTGTGAAGGAGGGTTAAGCTGGCTGTCTGTTCGACATTCGTTTGGGAAAACTCCGTTTCTTCTCTCGAAGCGTTCGAGAAGGCTAACGCGATTAACTGAACATCGGCTATCATGGGGTCCCATCGACTGGTAACTTGTTGCAGTTCAGCTAACGCAGACGGAGTGTTTTGTTGAGGTTTAGTCATATTCAACATGCGCGACGTGTTTTGGAAAGCATCCCAGTGTAATGAGGACCACGGCGTCGCTTTGGTTTCATGCATAAATAGCGGTGTGCCCTATACATTTTAAATCATAAACTAGGTCGAACGAAACTTCGGTACGTACCGCAAACCCCATCCAAAACGGCAGCATACCACCTAACGCGTTACAACTCTCAGAAGCATCGAACCAATTCTTGTGCCTTGATGGTATATTGACGCAAAACTTGGCGCCAGCTTCGCAAACTTCTGGCCTGTTTGGAAGGCTTGGTACCTTGTGCGGTACCAAGGCAAATTTTGACTTTATGAGTCCTCCCTAAACCGGAGGATAACAAGTTTGTAACTTTTATAACCCGTTTTTCAATTGCGTCTTTTCGAATGACCTTGTCGGTTGATTTCATAAAATTTCAGATCAACTTTTACCTTTGCTGCTGATATTGGCTTTGAAAACGATGTTGCACTTGTTAATTCAGAATCAAAAGTCGTGTATAATATAATATAACGGAATATACGTAAACTGGCTTCCATTGCCAGCTACTTTGAAAGAACCGACCTGTGCTCATGAAAACTACACACTGGGATTTGCTTTCCTATACTAAACTTGTTCTCGCTAAAATCTACTTCACCAGAGGAAATGTTGTAATAGAAGAAAATAGCAAGACGATTTTTTATGGTTATTTTTTAGTTATTTTTGGCTACAATTCGTAACTAACCGTCGCGTTTACTTTCCGGGGTTTTTCATCCATTCGTTCGTTAATTATCATTGATGTTCACTAGCAATATCATACAATTGATATTGCGTCCGTGTAGCCTACCCGACGCAAGGACGCCGGGCCTCGGCGGAAGGACTCCGGACCCCGACAGAAGGACGCCTAACCTAACCTGGCCCTAACCTAAGGGCCTATTTCCATCGAGAGGTTTCCACCGAGAGGGGTCTTAAGAGGTGCTTAGGGGTGTGCTAAATGAGAGGGGGGGGGGGGGGGGGTCAACGGCATTTCTTGGGTTCTACTTAACTTCCAGGTATTCAACGAAAGAAGCATTTCACCTAGCTGAAATTATACCTCCTTTGACTCCGCCTTTTCTCCTTGAATGACAACGAGTTTGGCTATGAAAATCTTGAAATTCGATATGATGAGTAGATGCAAAGACGAATCTGCTTGATAGAGGCATAGGCTTAGCATTTCTTAAGACCTTAACCTCTCGGTGGAATTACTTTAATACAGACTGTCTTTACCTGAGCATCGAGAGTGCTACAATGGCGCAGTCGGTAGCTTCGAATGCTGGCGAGACTCGCCCTCCCAAATTCGCAGCAGTTTTTCTTTACTGGTACGGGAGATGCAGCACATTATCAGATAGAAATCCTGTGCGTACGAACAGGATGAAGTGCAAGGGAATCCTATGGCTTCGCACAGGATTTCTATGTTTGGTTAAACATGGAAAAATTTATGGAGCAGCGATGGTACGAAAGAAGGATGGGACTCTGCGCTTATGTGTGGATTACCGGGCTTTGAATAACGTGACGGTCAAGGACGCTTACCCTCTTCCGAGGATTGACGAAACCTTGGACGCTTTGGCGGGAGCAAAGTACTTCTCTACACTGGATCTCGTAAGCGGGTACTATCAATTAGAAGTTGAGGCCGAAGATCGAGAGAAAACTGCCTTTCAAACACTCCAAGGCTTATTTGAATTTAATGTGATGCCTTTTGGACTTTGCAATGGGCCGAGCAGTTTCCAAAGACTGATGGAGCTGGTCCTTAGAGGATTACAGTGGAAAGTTTGCCTGATTTATTTGGACGACATCGTTATCTTTAGCCGAACTTGTGAGGAGCATTTAGCCAGACTTGAAGAAGTTTGCCAGCGGTTACGAGATGCCAATTTGAAGATCAAACCGAGTAAGTGCAAGTTGTTCCGGGAAACGGTCATATTCCTTGGGCATGTAGTGAGTCAAGACGGCATACAAACTGATCCGGAGAAGACCAGGGCTATTGTGGAATGGCCGAGACCCGACAACGC